>VXAL01016796.1:52079-64239 GCA_013399475.1 Chauna torquata
ATTTCTCTGAACAAATTATAGAATAATCTAAGCATATTCTAAGGTATGTTTCATGTATTGAAAAGTAAGCTTTTATTTAAGTATTTAATGGATCAGAGTTTTATTTGCCAACTAATTATTCTGCTGTTAGTAGCATAACTCTTACAAGCTTCAATGAATGTAAGCTCTGGGCTAGAGCGACTATCAATGGACTTGTAGTAGCTGTGATGGTGGTTAAACAGCAAAAATACAAATCCAAACAAAACCCAATATCCTACCACAATCAAAGGAAGTAAACCAGGAAACAAAGGTGCAACACTTCATAAAGCTCCTTAGTTGGCCAGTCACAATTTATTATTCATTTTACTGAACGGAGCACAGATGGAGCACATAAGTATGTTTTTTTTTCAGGAGTTTGTGCAGCCTAAACATTAAATTTATAAAGGCCCTGTAAATTTCTTTGACTACACGGCAAACAGTGAATACGCATAGTTCAAAATCGTAACTGAAGGGATAATAGAATCTCCTCATCTATAGGATGTACTCCAGTTGTACGCGGGCTGCTTGCATTTTGCAGTGTGTTGAATTATTTTAATTGCTTTTGGCAAATTAAGACATATTCTTTCACTGAGATTGCTACTGCAGATTGGCTAAAAATGGCAGTAGATAAAACAATGAAAACGAAGAAATTAGGCATATGAGAAAGGCTCTTTAGATATTCCCCTGTAACCACTTTGTGTCAGAACAGCCTCTCTTGTCAATGTGAGCTTTACTAATCAACCCAGACTGAGAAATATCCTTAATAAATGAAGAGTGTGGAAGCTACCTGTTCCTCCAGAGCCCTGCAGGCTTGTTAGAAAGCAAAAGGAAGAAACAAATCTATACTTTTCATTTTAAATGAGAGCAGACATACAGTATTTCAACTCTTAAGCGCGGTTAGGAGTCATCTTGT
Source organism: Chauna torquata (assembly GCA_013399475.1). NCBI lineage: Eukaryota > Metazoa > Chordata > Aves > Anseriformes > Anhimidae > Chauna > Chauna torquata. The sequence goes on from VXAL01016796.1 coordinate 53,011, forward strand.
TAAAATCTCAACAGTCTCTTTGCTTACTACTTATTCCTTGCTCTATCTAAAATTGATTTGGAAATGCTAACCGAAATGATGAGGCATTCTGAAGTTTTTGCATGTCAAAGAATCTTCTGTTCTTGTAATCAACTGACAAGAGGAATTTCAGAGGCATTGATCAACATGGTTCTTTCAGACAAGATGTTGTAAGGTCATGGAAGGAGAAGAAAGGACACAGTTCCTGTGCAAACTACTTACATTGTTAATTGCAATGTAGAAGGGAAAAGCAAATAGAACAGGGCTATTTGACCTTCCACTGCTCATTGTCTCCCCATCTCTGGTGAGATATGTTTAAATATGATGCTTGTATATATATATATGTATTTATGTGTTTTCTCTCTAACATCAGAACTTGCAAACACCAGCCAGCTGAATAAGATTGAGATATTAGCTGCTGTTTACCAAGAATGGTAAGAGGAATGAGGAGGAACATTTATCATATTAAGAGAGTTAAGGAGCTCAAGTGAATTAGTTTGTTGAAGAGAATGTTAAATGAATCAAATGATCTCTAATTGTATACATAGAAAAATTTATGAGCTTAATATAACAGACAAAATAATTTCTATGGTTAATACATGAAAGCTTACATTGGAGCAATAGTCTCACTTTCTGTTAAAGAGAAACAACCACAGGAACAGCGTGCCAAGGATGATGAATTTCTTTTCATGAGACATCCTTAAGTTATGACTGGTTATCTCACTTTAAAACATTCACACCTAGCTACCTTATCCACAAGTTGTTGCACTTGATGCAGGAGCTATGAATCTTATGCACTGCAAGAATTCTGACTTGCTAACTCAACTAATGAAATGTAGGAATCCATCAAGTAGACTAAGTACACGTAAACACTCCATCCCAGGGGAAAAATCTTTCAAGACCCAAAGCTCAACTCAATGTACAGTCACAAGATATAACACTATGTAATACATATGTACTTTGGAAAAGCAAAATAAATATATTGTCCCAGACACCTATATTACAATGTTTGTTTGTTTGTCTGTTTGTTTTAAAAATTGGCTGTATGTATATGGTAGGGTAAGAGCCAAACGGATGGTGTCTTTGAGCACAGAATATTAACTCCGAAATGTCTCTGAGTGGATGACCTTAGAGTGGCCCAGGAGTCCTTGTAGCAGTGACGGCAGTGGAATGGACCACAGTAAAGAGAGAGGTGAGTCTGAAATGTGATCTTCTTTAACACCTTTAACATTGACCCCGCTGCTGCTGGGGTGATGACAGGTGTTCCAGCTAACTGCTGGAATGAACAAACTCTTCTCTGAATGTTATTTGTTTTGAAACAGCTGATGGCTCACTGATCTTAGGATACGATAACAAGCTTTTCTTTTTTTACAATAAAATTGACTAAAACTTTTATATTTCCTAAAGAAAACAGAGATATTACCTTTCTCTGGGCAGCTTCTACTCATTGGGGTTTAATGCCTAATATGATAGGTATCTATCTGATACTTGCTCTTATCCTATCCTATCTCTTTCTGTTAGAGGAGGATATGGTGCCTGTCAGATTGGAAGAGAAGCCTTCCTGAGCCTGTGTGCTCAGAAACTCTGAGCATCAGCTTTGAGTAACTTGAGTGAAGAGAATGAACATCCACTAATACAGACCTTATTTTGAAGGCAGGTGCTCAGACCTGTCATTTGACTTAGGTACTGCTAAGGTCTGTTGGTATTTAATGGTTATTCTAGTTTTTGTCACAGCCTCTGATGGAAAGAATAGAAAGTTGATACTTAATTCCTCGTCATCCTCCTGAAAGATATTTGCAAGACCCTGTATATGAAAGGAATAGAAGATCGTTCCATTATTTCTGAACCTCTTTTAGTGTCACAGTGAAACAAACAGAAAAAGGTAGTAATGAACACCTCAGCCCCTCTGTGGTAGTATCACTGTTCTTTGCATGCACACACAGGCTCCCATGAGCTCAGACTGGCAATTCTGCTTTTCAGATGCAAATGTTACTGTCACCTCACTGTGGCAGTCACAGGGGCCAGGCACTTGAGTCGAGTCTGGTCAGAGCCTGAACAGGAGACTGAGTGAGCAAGAGGTAAAATGATAAATCCTACAGACTGTCTGTCTGCAGCAAAAACAGAAGACTGTGTATAATCATTTAGCAGGTCAAATTACAAGCAGGCCTGCTTGTTTACAGACTAGACAGAGGAGCCTTGTTTAAATCATCTGGGGCCGGTGAGGTAGGTGACAGGGCACTCACGGAGCTGCTTAGCCACAACAAAGCCTCTTAGTGTTAACATTAAATCACTTGCTCTGTGTTTCACTGGGAGGCTGAGAATTGCCCTGCTGCTTAGTGGCTTGGAATGCTAATGGATTCTCGGGGACTGATTCCAAGTGCAGACCTGGTTCCAGCCTGTCGAAAAGTTGCTTTAAAATTTGTTTCTGCATGGCTAGAGGAGGGTGAGTACACTGGGCTATATGTGTAATATTTATCACATAACAAGTGGATGAGATGAGTCACATAGACCTGTTACAAATCACATTCATCAGGCATCTCTGCCCTACCTGTCTTTGCCCTGTAATTCCTTTCCACCTAATCTATTCTCACAGACTAAATCTCAAAGCTACAAAGACAGAAGGTACAAGGGACTCTCAGCTTTCCAGAGGAACAGGAGTATGCAGAAAGTTCTTCCATATTCAACTGATTCCTTGGAAATCATGGAAAACTATCTTAGTCCTACCTACTGGTATTTCAAATATACTCGATTAAAAATTTCTGCTATGAATTCACAGAGTTACAGAATGGTTGAGATTGGAAGGGACCTCCAGAGATCATCTAGTCCAACCCCCTTGCCAAGCAGGATCACCTACAGCACATTGCACAGGATTGCAACTAGGAGGGTTTTGAATATCTCCAGAGAAGGAGACTCCACGACCTCTCTGGGCAGCCAATTCCATTGCTCATATAGAAATGAAACTTCCTGTGTTTCAGTTTTCCCCTTTACACCTTGTCCTATCACTGGCCACCTCTGAGAAGAGTTTGGCCCCGTCCTCTTTACATTGTCCTCTCAGGTATTTGTACAAGTTGATAAGATTCCCTCTCAATCTTCTCTTCTCTAGGCTAAACAGGCCCAGTTCGCTTAGTTTTTCCTCATAAGAGAGATGCTCCAATCCCTTAATTATCTTCATAGCTCTACGCTGGACCCTCTCTAGAAGTTTCATGTCCCTCTTGTACTGGGGAGCCCAGAACTGGACACAATATTCCAGGTGTGGCCTCTCCAGGGCTGAGCAGAGGGGGAGGATCACCTCCCTCGACCTGCTGTCCACACTCCTCCTGATGCAGGCTAGGATACTATTGGCCTTCTTGGCCACAAGAGCTCATTGCTGACTAATGGTTAACCTGCTGTCCACCAGGACTCCCAGGTCCTTCTCTGCAGAGCTGCTTTCCAGCAGGTCAGCCCCCAGCCGATACTGGTGCCTGGGGTTATTCCTCCCCAGATGCAGGACCCTGCACTTGCCTTTGTTGAACCTCATGAGGTTCCTCTCCACCCAACTCTCCAGCCTGTCTGGGTCCCTCTGAATGGCAGCACAGCCTTCTGGTGTATCGGTCACGCCGCCAAGCTTTGTATTGTCCGCAGACTTGCTGAGGGTGCACTCTATCCCTTCATCCAGGTCATTGATGAGTAAGTTGAATAGCACTGGACCCAGTACTGACTCCTGGGGGATGCCACTAGCCACAGGACTCCAGCTAGACTCAGCACCATTAATCACATCCCTCTGAACTCTGCCATCCATCCACTTCTCAATCCATCCCACTGTCCACTCACATAACCTGCACTTCCTGAGCTTGTCTATGAGGATGTTATGGGAGACAGTGTTGACAGCCTTGCTGAAGTCAAGGTAGGCAACATCCACTGCTCTCCCCTCATCCATCTAGACATTTACCTCATCACAGAAGGTTGGTCAAACACGACTTCCCCTTAGTGAACCCATGCTGACTACTCCTGACCACCTTCTTTTCCTCCACATGCTTAGAGATGGCCATTCAATAAAGAGGACTCTCAGGATAGTATTTTTAAAGGTGCCTAAGTCACACAGGTCCACTTCAAGATCCATTGATGCCTGAGTATAGACAGATGCACCTAATGCTTCTAATTTAACTAAACAATTAATGATATTAGGAAATAGGATTCTAATGTTGCATTGATGCAGTACAAGATCTGAGAGGCAAAGAGCAGAACCATACTCAAAAAGTGGTAGGATTTTCTAATATCAAGTGGAAAAGTAGGAACAAAGATAATTCTCTGTTCAGTACTGTCACCTGCCTTTCCAGGATATCTCTGCTGTTGTGCTGCTTTGTGCTATATAGACAGGTTTAAGTTACTTAAGCCCTCTTATAAATATCACTAACTCTAATGTATAAAGGGGTTGCAAAGAAACTGAATTATTTTCTACAAATTTAGGATGTAATGAATTATGGTGTAAACAATGGATGAAGGTTTGAATTACTTGAATAAATTTTTCATGGTGTGGAAATAATTCATCCATTTCTATCTTATACTAACAAATTCTGAGAGCTACTTTTGTTAGCACCTTTACTCAAAATCACCACATTGCCACTTTGTATTGCCATCTTACTTTTCAGGCAAAGTAACAGTCTCAGAGCCCAGTTGCTCTCAGCAGCCAATGGTGAGAAGAAGACATGGCTCATGCCTTTACCAACACAAGGACAGGAACACATAGCAAGCAACAAACAATATATTCAGGCTAGGAACAAACCCAGAACCCTTCTGATCTGCCAAATGCCCCTGGCTTCCACTCTAGGGCAATGAGGAGGTCAAGGAGGTCAAGTGTTTTTAGGAGTCTAAAATCAATTGTTGGAGGTAGAACCTTTTCTTTTTTTTTTTTTTTTGGTCACTTTTCAAAACCTGTTGTCAATCCTCTTCTTTGATCCTGCTGCTGATAACTCTCTTGGTCTCATTGCTGCTGCATCTTTAAGTCTTCCCTTTCCAGCACTCTGATCTTTTCTTTAAGTCAATGGATGCTCTTTTCCCCCACTAATTTAGTCTTATTTCTTTCAGTCCTGTTCGCTCAACACCTGGTCCTACCTCTTTCTTGACTGATTGCAGAACCATAGTACTCTGCTAACTCGAATTCTCTCTCCTACTTTCTCTTTGATAAGGAGGGTCACTTCTAAGTCCCCTGCTCAGGAGCATGAGGTAAGAATACTTTTCTCCATAAAAAGTCAGCAGGTATCTTTGTGCGTATGAGTCATCTATGTTCTTCAACTTAAAAATTCCTTCTTGCTATTGTAGAAACAACTTTGCCACTGAAACAGACAAAGCCAGTAAGAGAAGAAGATATTAGAATAATGTTTACTTTATAATAAAGATCATTTTCTTCTGTAAAGAGCAAAATAATGTAAAAAAAAAAACAAGGATTTTTTTTCTGGATCACTTTATTGAGCCTTTATTAAAGACTAATAATTATTATCTGAAGGCTATGGAACCTAGATTGCAAGTCTGATGTGCTAGGTATTTTGTTAATACTACTGATAAAAAAAATCACAACACAAAGCTTTTAATCAACAAAGAAAACAGATGCAATATGGAAGAAAAACTTCTCAGTGAGAAGTGATTCACACAAGACCACACTCAAGTCAATTTGCTCTTGCATCAGATCATAAACACTGTAATAATACAGCAGAACCACTAGGAGCAGGAGTCCCCTGCTTGAGTTTCCAGCCAAATGCATTAGGCTAGATTTTCTCTCAGTATCAATGAGAGAAAGACACTGTTTCTCAACTAAAATTTTATCTTGTTTCTTTTAAATCAACAGAAAAACTCTCATTCACTTAGTAAGTGCAAATATCAGGCTTTATTTTCCTAACTAAATTAGTTGTAAGTGTCAAAGTAGCACAATCAGGCCCACATGTGTAAAGAGAATGCATATGGACTTTGTACAGGTAAATTAATTGGAAAAATTATTAACAGGAGAAATGTACTTTCTGTATTTACATCACCCCTGCATTATGCTAATACTTAATATTACAGCAGCGGCAGAAAACTTAACTGTTTTACTTACATCACCCCTGCATTATGCTAATACTTCATGCTACAGCAACATCAATCTGATGATGCATTAACATACTCTATCACTGAAGTGATGTACAGTAGCACTGATGATATGCTAGTTTAAATCATTGTCAAAGCAATATTGCTGTAATGCTACTACTTTGATGATTCGATATAATATATTGCCTGAGAAACACCATGCTGATTACATACCAACGTAATATATCATTATTTTCATGTTACCATGAGGATATTGTAGAATAATCTATAGAAGAGGAAGGAAAAAATCTGGTGGAAATAATCTCTTAGAGAAGCTGAACTTCTCTAGGTATTCACTAAAATTACAGCTGCTTATTTAGCCACATAGGGTTTAAGGAAAACAAAAACATAATTTTACCATAATCAAGGATGAAGAGATATCTGTCTAAGCTTCCCAAATTCTTTTTGCAAATAAATCAATAAGAAATTAGACAAGTGGTGTGCAGAAGTAAATGGCCCTGCTGGTTTCTATTTTTATTGTTCAACAAAGCAGCCTAACAGGGGAATTGAAAGCATGTAAGCCATATTAATAGAAACTGAGGTGTTCAAAGAATGACCCCCAAAGACATCTAAACACATTGTCTCTTTGGAAAATACAGAGCACATGTCTTTTAGATGTCGTTGGTATGCAGATGGATAGCTGAGGAGTGGCAAGAGACGTTTCTTCTCACCCCAAAATCCAGCAATGTGAAACAACTATTCAGAGGTGTATGTAAGAATTTGGGAGGAGGATTAGCCCATGTCTCTGTTTTTGGAGTGAGGGATTTACAAATACTTTGAGTTCCCACAGGGAATTCTGACATGAGAAAACCAAAAAGCTTTGGGGTTCCCATTTTCTGCCAGCAATCCAAGGGCTTCATATTCTATGACAAAGAAAGTATAAAGACCTTGAATGCCCTTTCTTGAGATGAGATCCACAGAAGTTTCCAATTTAGGAAAGTAAAACTCCCTGGACCATCAAACTTTGAAATGTCTGAAATTTCTGACTTCCCACATGTTTGCATTTTTATAAGGAATTATCTGTCATGAACTATTTTTGTAATACCTAATGCTATTACCTGATAAAGAAGGTAAGAAATAATAAAATCCTGGTTTCTAGGTGTTTCTTCCCCAGATCGTGCTCTCTATGTATGCTCAATATGTAAAAATCTTTAGAAAGTATGACATACTGCTGACGTAGTTATCTTAGGCAGGGTGTCCCTCAAAAATCAGTGTGTTTGCTTCTATCCCATTGTAAAGGGTAGTGTAAAAATGAGAAAAAGAGCATGGAAGGAAGAAAAGAAGCTATGATTGCATTTGCTGGGTACAGCTGATCAGTGACAAGTCATAACCTCAAGAGCTGCTCAACCTCTAGGAGGCCACAAAGTGGGACTTTGTGACAAACAAAAGTATTCAAAGAAAGGGACTTGCATCCTCCATTTTTTTGTGCTCCATGTGAAAATTAAACCAGGACATGACTCACTGTACAGAACAAAGCATCTGAGGGAGAAGAGAGGGTTTTCTTTCCTGGCCTTTTCCTGGGTTTTCCTGGATTCTTGCTCCTTGCAACAGTTTTCAATATAGTAACACGACTTAACTAGACTCCTTTTTATGGCAATATACCAGTATAGAGAATTTCATTTCTAAATATCAAGATAGTCTTTCTAAAGCTTCCATTCCTACTGCTACGGTCACTGCTGTAGTGTGACCCATGACCTCAGTTAGAGGTATTTTAGACTTTGTTGTTCCCTTATTAGCCAGAATGGAAGTTAAGAGAGAAGAATATTGCTTGTAACACTTTTTAACTTCTTCTTAAATACTTGATTTTCAATCAGTGCAAGAAGTACCTTTCTCTTCCATAGGGAAGTTCTGGTGGTTAGCTCTTAGAGTAGTTGTGGAACCTCTGGGAAGTGACAATGGAGACTCAGCATGTGGGAATATTTCTATTTAGCAAGTTATCATCAATCACTTTGTGCTCTGCTGCTAGAAGTGACATATTCTGTATGAGATGGGAAATTAATGTCGTCATCATTTTGGTATTAAACATCTCCAGGCACTTTCGCAAAATTAGCAATGTTAGTACCTAGTTACTGGCCAGATTGGGGGTAGATAATTATGCCTTTCCAATATAAAATTCATTCTTGTGTTTCATCTATATACTACCTTTTGATCTGCTTAGTGCTGCTGTAATCCGCTGAGCAGTTATTGTGTTCCCCTCCAGAAATGACCGTACGGCAGCAGCAAATTTATACTTTATGTAATTCCATGGTGGTTTTACTTAAAATCTTTCTACTTCTGATATATACCTAAGTTAATATCAATTATATAGTTCATTCTAAACATCATTTTTTTTAAGCCAGAGAGTGCTTTGCTTCAAAGATTCTTGGCTCTTACATTTCACCAATGCAACTCCAGCATATTTCCTACTTTATCAAATAGAACATTAAAATCAGTCAAAAACCTAGATTAGAAGAAATATAAATAATTGGAGTAAGCAATAAGAAAAAATGCCACATGCCAGGTCCTTCAAGATTGGTAATGAAAAGTTGTCTGACAAATCTATTATTGCATAAATCTGTATACATACCTGAAATATGGTTTCTGCTGTTTGAGAAAGGGAATAAGGAAGAGTGATCTGTCTTTTGCTCTAACTCCTCCTGCCTAATATTCTGTTGCTGTCACTTACTCAATTGCTTGAGTTAGTGGGAATGGCAATGGGGATCCTAACCTAAAGTCATGGGTTTATTAGATCTCTCCACAATTCCTGCTGCTCACAGACGATGTAGTGACTAGAAGAAAGCTTTACAAAAACAGTGCACTGTGGATTAGCTATAAATATAGCACTGTGACTACCTGTGTATAACTTTCCTTAGAACAAAACTGAGTATGTAGTTTGGCAGTCTAGCAACAGTGTATTAGGTTGCTACACAGAAGATCTGCATGTCTGTCATGTGGCAATAGTAAGGAACAAAGCTATTGATTTCTTCCAGAACTGAAAAAGAAATTTCATTAATGGAAAATACTGTCCTTTAAATTTTTCTCGCTGTAGACTCTCTCTCACACACACACTCACTGTGCAGTTTTTCCTTGGAGAAATCAATACTTTGTCCTGGTTTCCTGCAGCAATTCCAGTGAAATAGTAGATGTGTCTTCATACTGACTTCAAATCTGAGCCTAATCCCAAGTCCTATGTTCATGGTCTGTAGAAGTTCAGTGTGCAAGAGGAAGTCAAGCCAGTTGTGATAGTTACTTCTATTTGCAAATATATATATTTACTTTCAGATAGATTAGAACTGAGGAAAAGTACGATTTGAGCTAAAAAATAAAAGTGATATGTCTTGTATTATATAGAAAAAACTATGCGAGGTCTGTCTAGACCTATATTTGGTCTTTACCAGCTGCCAATAGGAAAGAATTATCTAGGAAAGCATTTAAGACCAGGACAAGTATATCACAATGCTCCCCCAGTGTTTCGAGAGTCCATGGGTTAGTTTTACACTTTAGTAATTCAGACTCAAAAAAAATCTTTGTTGAAATCTTCCTAGTGCCTTTCTACCCCTGAAGGGAAAAGGGAGAGTGACTACAATGAATACTTACCAGAGGGAAAATACACATATACATATATAATCCAAAAGAAAGAGGGCAGAGTCAGGGTAAATCTAAATACTGCAGCTTTTACTTAAAATAAGAAAGGACTGGGGGAAGAGTTAATCTGCATCCAGATGATTCTGAATCATTCTTAAATTCAGGGAAGAGTGTTTGATATGTATAGCAACTTTTCCCCATGTACCAGCAGCAAATAATGTCCAATTATTTCCTACTTCCCAGACCATTCAGGCCGAAAAAAAGGAGCTGCAGCAACTGGCTGAACTGCAACAGTGTACCATATGAAAGCCAAGAAGCAGTACTGATCTATTTCTTTCAGTTGTTATGAAATTAATTATACTTGTTTTAGTCTTCAGTTATTTTCTTCATGAATGGAATATGACTGAAATGTGGTAGCCTGAATCTGAGCTAGTCTTACCCAGAGATGATGGGAATATACTTTTTCTTTAATAAAGTGTTAATGTACAAGTGATCCCCAGAACATTTCCAGACAAACAAAATTGTTGAGAAAATAAATGTAAATATTTTATAGCATCCACTGTTTCAGTACAAAGAACTGCAAGATTTTCAAAGTGTTACCTTAATTTCTGGATAAGGTATTAGAAAAATGGCAATGGTTTGATTAGACATCTTCACAGCTTTAAGTAAACATACACAGTTCTGGTGATGGGCATCCTGGCCCTACTACATTCCTAAGAAATCACTTAAGTATTTGGGACTAGGTTTGTCCATAACATTTGACCACACCTCAGTAAATCTTGTGTCTGTGCTACTTCCCCGGCACAAAGGTCTTCTGGACAGGGCAGATTGTGTCCATACTATTATACCCTATTGTATCTTCCAACTGCTTATGAAGAGTGGTGCCTTTCATGCTAACGCCCATACAGCTAGAAACAGTTGCTAAAACACAGTTTTTGATAGCATTAATTGTCCCATGCCAAATTCATGATCAGAAACATGCAAATAACTGTATGAAGGATCAGGTACCAGTAGCTGGGAACATTTCTTGGCATTGTTTTTATTACTATTATATATGCACGTTGACAGATATATATATATATTTAACCCATCACTTATTGTTTTTCTGGCCTTCAGTCTCCTGAATCTTTATTAGTTGTTTTTTTCATGATTTCATGATGTGCACAAAGGTAAACGTTTTCAAAGTCACAAGAGGTATCTAAGGATATTCCTGTTTCTCTATTTGTCAGCTTCTAGTTGACCTTAACATCACTGAAAATGACTGCATGAAAAAAGAAAAACAACAACTATACAATTATTCAAATAATTCTTTCTACACTCAAACAAGTGAGCAACAAAATAATGCATACATAGCAAATGACTGTTTTCAGGTAACCTCTGATAATCCAATCCTCTGATAGTTCAATCAAGACAGGTTTTGTGGTGTGTGTTTTGTGGAAGATACCTCAGAAATTATCAGAATGATGTGATGCTTCTAGTACCTAAAGGAAGAGATAGTGACAGAGGATGAATGTATCCCCTTTAGGCAGGAAAAAAAAAAAAAAAAAAAAA
>VXAL01016796.1:64251-75339 GCA_013399475.1 Chauna torquata
AAAAAGATAAAATAAAATAAAATAAAAGTAAAAAAAGAAATAGCAAACAAGCACAGTCAAAGAGTGTAAAGTGGTCTGGTAACTGGATGCAAATAATTAAAATACTGCCAATAAATTATTTCAGATCTGAAAAGAACTCACACCAAAATCTTGATCTACTATATGTTGCATTCCAAATAAATTTAACTCTGATTTTCAGTGAAAGAAGCAATTAAAATTGCCTCTGGATGTGATCTGCCTTTTTTTCCTGAAGCTGCTTCAGGAATCCACAGGAAACATGTTGTACAAAGCAATATTCTAATGTTTCTGAAAGGAAAGAGCCAAACCTAAATCTGTTTTTCAAGAAAACAAACAAAATTGTACTTACAACAAGGAGACATCTAATATGTTTGGTTTTATGTAGTGATTTTCTTGCCAAGTTTAGTTCCTCCAGGAGAGAACAAAATAATTGTTGCACATCAGCTTTCTAGTGCTGCTCAAACAGGAGTATCCCTGCAGCACACTGCTGTCCGAATTATTTTGCAAACATTTGACATATTTCTAATCCTTAAACAACCCTAATTTATCAAAGGTATTTTTGGCTCTGAGTGTAATTTAGAAATGGTGCTTTTCAATATAAAAGTGCAGTTCTGATTCTTTAAGAATAAGTATTTTCTTATGTTCAAATCACTGTATGCTAATGTTTGCTTTAATTAAAGTAGTACCATGGGTATTTTCTTAAATAGGTGTGACTGTTGTTACTTTAAATTAGTCTTTCCATACAGAGCACCAAGGGCATTTCAGGTTTATTGGATGAATAGGTAGGATAGTCAGGCATTACGAGTTGGTTTTATTACATCCTTTTTGCTCTTGTCGGAGAAGACGGGTGCATAGCCAAATAAATAATGCTGTCTGTCAATAACATGCCACAGACTTTATACCTGTGTCCAAGAATAATAATATTTGGTGCAGGGTGGATAATCTTCAGTGTTTTGCCTAGTTATTGTCATTACCAGCTAAAAAAAAAAAAAAAGAGAGAGAAAAAAAGGCCAAGTTCCACTCAGTCCAGTTTTATTACTATCCTCGCATACCCTGTCACTACTGCTCTGCCGCTGCAAGTACGTGGTACACCGCAGCAGACCTTCAAAAGTTTGTTGTAGAGGGACATCTAGTGGCAAAAGGATTAAGAATTCCATAGTAGTTTGATTTTTTCAGCACCTATGATTCCCTGAGGAGAACACAGGGATGACCACGTAGAGTGATATGACTTTTACATGCTTTCAGGAGCTGTAAGTAAGAACAGAGGCGAGTTTTACTGTTGACTGCAGACCCTATTTCACCAAACTACAAGTGACAAGAAAGTGACAGTGAAGAACCCTGCAAACTTTTACACCTCTCTTTGCACTCTAATGTTTTTTGCCCAGGTGAACAACACGAGGCACTGTTGAGGTTGCAGTCCAGCAATGATACTATTTATTCTAGTAAGGTTTTGGTTAAAAAAAAAAAAATACTTATTGTTTATTGCTTATCTTTATTACTTTTTTATTTTTAATTTTTATTTTATTTTTATCCTCATCCATAAAACCTGTTACCATGAAAATACCTTAATATATTCCCTGAATTCATTTAAAAGTATGACTAACATTTGCCATGCATTGTTTGTTCTTTTTCTTCTTTTGGAGAGAGAAAAACATTGACTATAAAATGTCTTCCAGGTGGCCAAATTTTGTTTGTTTGAATATATGTTACTAAATAATTACACTACACAGAGCATAAATTGATAAGGTGAAAACTGATGTAGATTCACTGCTTTGAATTAGACTTTTAAGAAATTCTCTCTCTCTCAAAGTCAATATTTGCTTTTATTGTATGCAATTATGCTGGAAGAATAGAACTGTTGTTTGTGGACTTCAGTGGTTGCACATTTTCTTTACTTGATTGTGGCTTACTGACAACCAAACAGGGCTGACGTAGGGAGTCCCTCTGACTTTAGCAACAAACTGTTTTTAACTCAAGATGGGAAATATCCTGGGGCATCTGATTATAATAACCCTCTTCAACATAGATAATAATAAGGGTGTTTTTTTGTTTTGTTTTGTTTAAATACAAAATATATATAATGCCTTTATGTAAGAATATTAAATGTTTGGATTGATTAAAGAAAAAAGGAAATGTTTATTATAAACAGACATACAGAAAGGAAGAGAAAGTCAAAACACATACACATAATTGTGTTATGACCAGCTCCTTTGTGTGTACCAAGTAGTGAAGGCTACATCTTAAATTCTTTACTTACAAAGATAAGCAGCTATTACTAAGGATATGAATATGAAAGACTATTTATTTCATTAATTATCATTTCTTCTGTCATGTAAACTTTTCTAAAACCATAAAAGTTTTGTAATGTTAGAATGTAAAATTATAGGAAGCAAAATGGATGAAAATGGGAGAAACAAATTCTACAACCAGTATTGAATTATTAGACAATTATAGAAATTATTTTACTGAATTTTTAAAAATAACTTCAGAAAAAGTCAGGGAGAGAAATTTAAATGTTTTCAATTTGGAAAGCTTTCCTTTTTAGAAAAAAATAAAAATCTATAGAAAACAATATAAATAGGACAATGGTGATTGTATTTTTGCAATAGCAACTTCCAAAATGAAAATAATAAAAAGCAATGATTTATGAATTGTTTTCAATTCAATTTGTTCAATTATAAAGGTTCATTTTCACACTTCATGGTAATCAAATTATTTCTGCCACCTTATCCTCCGATTGTCCCATTCTCAAAATGTTGATGTTATCAGGTAAGATGTATAAGAAATTATTTTCAAAATGTGAATCTGAAAAGCAATCAATGATAATCTACAATTCATAAAAATCCATAGCCAGCTTTGACTTCCAATATTTCATTGTTACTGTAATTGAGGAAAAAAATATTGCTGCTATTGTAAGAATTTCACTAGTTCCTCCTTGGCTCTGGTTGTGAAAAAAATTCATCCTCTAATTGTAATAAAATATTGTATGTCCCAGAGCTCCATTTTTCTGTTAAACAGCCTTCTTCCTCCTTGACAATTCATGATGTTGCTGGCATCAACAGGCAAATGATTTATTCAGACGCAGGAGAAAAATCTGACAGCTGATTATGCTATCATATTTTCCCCAGTAACTCAACTTATCAAAACATTAGCCAGCACTCTTGTGAATCACCAAGGCAATAGTCACCAGATGCAGTATCTGCAATGAGCTAATTTTGGATAATAAATTAGAAAATACTTCTGGAGAATTGGGGAGGATTGCAAAGGACTGACATTTAACACATATGGTCAGTAGTCTCTATTGCCCGCTGTCCCATGAAGTATCTAAAACAATGTATAATTGGCCAAGAAGTGCAAATAAATATGATCAAGAGTCGTACCTCAGATAGTTAAGCAAATTACCTAACTACAGCCATTAAGTCATCTGCACATAAGAAAACGAGCAGAGAGTTCAAATCAGTAATGACTGAAAAAGACTCTTCTGATGCTTGGAGCTGAGGATCACAGCTAACAAACATATTAGGGGGAAGACAAGAGAATACAGGACACTGCAAACTTAAATTTTACTTAAATAATGTTTGTACTTGTGCTATGATGCAAAGTTTTAACAATCATTTGTAAAAATATGTGTATGAGTATCTGAGATTGTATGTAATAGATGATGGACTTTTGAAAGTTAGCACTGTTGCATGAAACATAAGTTGTATGAAAGAGTTCTTCCTCTCTATTTGAGAGAGGAAAGGCGATGTATTCAAGCACTGGTGTTAAGCACAAATTTTCATAATAAGACTGCCAGGGCCCTTAGCACAACTGTAGGTTTTGCAACTTTTTCCCTTCCCTCCTAGTGTTGGGGTGCACCTGGTGGGGCCGACTCTGCTGTGGGTGGTCATGACCTGGGATGAGGCCTGGGATTAGCCACCATGGAGCCTTTCTTGTGCTCTGTCACCTCCTCACCGGCCCTTGCCTTTCCCTTCTTGGCCTCCAAGATGCCTTGCATGGCCATCCTGGGACCACCCTCATTGGATCTGCTTTGCTCTCCTTGCTCAAGAGCTGCGGGACCACATGCAGCATCTCCATGCTCTAGTGGATAGATGTGGATGTCCCTGTAAGAGACAGAAGGAAGAAAAGTGACACAGGGATGCTCCTCATAGTGCTGCTCTCTGCCAGTCTCCTCTGAGCCATATGGAGCAGATCTGAGTTGCTGGGGAAAAAATAATAATAATAATAATAAAAAATGGCAATTTCAATCATCAGCTGCTGGGAAGAGTGAGAAATCACTTATTTCTCCTCTTTCCTTTGAAGCCCGTGGGCAAATGGCTAAAAAGCCATGAATGGAGTACTAAGAAATTTTCACTGGAAATTTTCAATACTTCAGAAATACAGTTTTTGAAGTCACAAGCATCATGCCCTAATAAGGAACAATAGTTTGAAATTATTTCCCTTCCCACAGAGCAAATTTCTGCAGAGATTTACTCTTTATTTAATATTTCCTGAAACAAACAAACAAACAAACAAAACAGCTACAACAAAACACCCAATAAGTTGCTTACCAAATTTCTGTCAACTGGAGTAAACTGGCATTTATCTGGGAGTCTAAAATCAACTTTCAAAAGTATTTTCACTGCTTAATGAAGCAGAGTGCATAGAACTGTTGGGTGAGTCATGCAACAGACAGGGATATCTTCATAATTTATTTATGATACTACTCTGAAACCCAAGCCCAGACCTCTAAACAAGGTCACCATAGCCCTTACTGTGCTGCTTGATGAAATGCATCATGCTTCTGTGCCTCAGAGTGAAGTATGAATAATGAATATTTACTTCCCAAAATCATCAGCTATGCAAAATAACTTAGAGATGTGGAAGGAGTGGGGAAAGAGTGTTTCAAACCACTCTGGATTGGCCTGGTTTCACTCTGACAGAAGTTAGTGAGAATTTTCCAGAGTTCAACAGAAGCATCAGTAAGCTAATATTGCTTCCTTTTAAAAATCTTATTCTTAATGCTTCTAAGCAGCTTTGAAAGCCTGAAGTGAAAAGCCCCTTTAGAAGTGCAAAATCACTATATTATCATTATATAGAGACTGGTTTAGTTTTCTTAAAAACTGTTTAAATGAAAACCCGTTTTCAATGGATTGAAAGAGTTAGGGCTTCCTGGGAAGAACAGTGTAAGTAAAGTTTAATTTAAAAGTCATAGGTTGATATTTCTGGTTTTAGAGAAAATGAGTTTATAAACATCATTCTTTATTTTGCATGCAGAAAAGAAACCTGTAATCTGATATAATCTTCTGAACATAAACAGTTCTTTATTTTTCTTAACCAAGTAATTCATTTACGTCAGCAATAACAATATTTCTTCTGTGAAAATCTCACAGATGGCACAAAAAAAAAAAGAATAAGAAATAAATATGCTGTAATTTCAGAGGTGATCAAAAAGTTAATACTAATACATAATGTTGAAAACACCATTTGGATTTCTGAACACTGTCTGAAGAAAGCACAAAGAAATATTTCTTTCATCTATAATGAGCCTGAAAGAAATTAAAGAAATCTAGGAAGATGGCTGAAGTGTAAATGAAATTAAACTCAGAGCTTTGAGATACTGCAGGTTAATATGATTGAATAATAAAACTCTTCTAAATATAAGAAAAATGTTAATTTGAGGTATATTTTCTTGGCTTTTTTTCAAGTCCTGGCTAATGTCCATAACACTATTTCCAAGCTAAACTAAAATCCACTCTTAAATTTGTGTTTGTTAATATGATAGCACAACTTTAGGTCTGGATGGGAAGGAGAGAAATTGCGTCATTGTAGGGCTGCTTCCTTTTATGTGAATGGGAACAATTTTACAGTAAATGCTGTTAGAGTGCTGGGGGGTGTAATCCTCTCTTAAACCACTTTCATTTGGGAACGTTTAGCTGCACTCGAAGATTGTAAGCAGAATTATACACAATTTATGTGAACATATCATTTAATCGAAGGCTAAAAGACATAACAAATAGCTAAGACTAGCACGCCACAAAGCCAAACACAAGTATGCTCACCACTTTCAGTGCAGGCACCGAGTGAGTATCTGCAGTCCAGACAGGTCATGAAGATACATGCCTGTGGAGTTCCACAGTATATACATATCCTCAATCCTGCTGTCTTCCAGCACTGCTTTTTTTACGCAGTGAAATGTACAAAATTAGCATTTTTTTCTCTGAAATTATTGAGCTATTGTTACCTACCTAGAAATTCCACTTCTGTCTTTGTGGGTGATTTTGTTTGTTTGTATGTATGTATATATGTTTTTCTTACCTTGAATGTCTTTAACTTATGTTTTTTCAATAAATTTTCTCAATATTTATTCTAAAATCCAGATCATCCATGATTAAGGCACCTAGATCTAAATCTATACAGATTCCCGCAGAAGCAGGGAGAGTGGGAGGAGAGGGACATGGCAGCTTTTAAAACCAAACCCACTTACTTAGTAGCAAAGCTTTAGTAACTTGTTTCTGAGGATCCTGGCAAGACTGATAGACCTACCACTAGGAAGAGGTAGACTAAGCAGCTGCCAATACTTAGGGAATCCACAGGTTCCTTCTCAAGCAGGAATAAACATCACTATCTGCAGAGCATGGGAGGATGGAAAAGCAGGTAGTTACGTCCTTGTAGCAACAGTCACCAATACTACCCTTAATTTTTGTATTAGCAGCAGCATCAGAAACCAACCTGAGATTCTCTGTCAGTTCCTGCCCCTCCTTACCCACCTTACAAGCAGGACCCACAGTAGCTTTCTTGTATCCATAGCAATCTCAGAAGACACTACAGGTTATCTACAAAATTTCTTTCTTCTCTCACCTACAGCTTTCCCAACCTGAACTCTTTACTTCTCATTGTCCCTTTGTATTGTACTCTTACCACAGCTGAACTTCTTCCCACTCACACACAATTCTTGCAAATTGCGTTTCACCTATGTGGCTGATCAGCTTTTGTGAGGCCCCAACACAGAATGTAAAAAGGAGCAATAATGCTTTGTATAAGTGAATATATTTGCAAATTACAATAATGTGACCAAAAGTAGCTAAATGAGAAAAAAATACAATGCCTTGCAAATTTAGTAACTTATTTTTCTGTTTTTTGTTTGTTTGTTTGTTTGTTTGTTTATTGTTAGTTTCCCAATCACAGGGAAAGTTGGGGGGACGGAACCAAGCCACTCAGTAATGTATAACCTATGATTTGTTTACAAAGTGGGATGTGTATAACAAGTGGATAGCAATTTCTATTCTATCTCTAACACACAAACACACATACACTCAGTACAGGATGTCCACATAAGAAAAGGCCTCCAATCTAGCTGCAATCAGCACCACGGCCTCAAGAGAATAGGAAAATTACCATACATGGTTGAGGTATCTCAGCCCTGGATGGCAAAGTGATTTCAGTCTTTGGCAATGCTGAACACATCCACAGATATGTTCCCCTCAAGAGGCGCCATTGCCTTCATTATTTATTGCTTTCTCACCTACAAGTGCTGCATAAACCACCAGAGGCCTTGGCTACATCACCCCAGACCAATCTCTTAACTTTTCCGTATCCGAAGTCAATTAGCAGTTGTTACCTAGATAACCATCATCTTCTGGTCTCCTGCTCTAGATATATTACATGGAAGAAAACCATCAACAGTTCATCTGTGCATCTTTGTTTCTTTTCCATGCATGCTTAAACCATTAGAGAAGGGTGGACATAGTCCAAATATTTAGGGTAAGATTCCTCCATAAAAAACTGTGCCTATTTAGTTTTTTTATTTAGATCATTTGAAGAGATAGATGGGCAGATGTAGTCAAGATTTTATTTAACTGATGCTTCTTACAGGTTTCAGCCCATGGCATTGCTCCTCTAATAATATCTCAGTTTAATACATCCATAATTTATCTTCTTCCTCTTCACTGAATCATAATGACATCCAGCTGGTATCACGATAATATCTGTCATATTATTGTGTCGGGGAATAATTTCAAGAAATACAGAGAAAACTTCAAGTTTTCTTCAGATTTAGTAGTACAATAGGTACATATGAGTGAGTATAGATGTCAGTGCTTAAGCAAGTAGTTAAGTACTGAATATTACCAGGATGAAGGCAACCACGGTGTTCGCTCTGAAAAGAGAAGTTAGATTTTTCCTCAGTGCATCATATAAGGGGCAATTATTTGTCCTCCTTTGAGCTCACAGGCATAAAGAAAAAGTCAAGAAGTGATGGATTGCCAGGTATCCCAGCCCTACTCAATATGTAAAATGGTAGTCTTCATCAGATGCGGAAAGATGAGCAATTGAAATATTGTGCTGTAAAAACAGATGAAGATTATAATTGATGCAATGTCTTCATATACCCATATCCTCTGTAAAAGTGAGGGAAAGTACCAGGCCTCTGTGATCTAGTGGGAAGACTACCACTGTATGAGGAGTAGCGTGGGTGCCAGTCAATCCTTACAGACATTAATTTAGAAATATTTATTTAAACTATGACTTCTTAACATACTTGCCACCACTTCTTCCTAGTTCTTGCCCCTATTCACTCGCTCAGAGTATGTCTACCTCATCTCTAATAGTTCTCATCTATTTTGCACTCAAGTTTATCTACGCATTTTTTGTTGCTTCATCATTTCTCTTATCTTTAATCTGTAGGCCCATTTAGTATAAAGAAGAGAAGATGGATAGAATAACTGTGTTGAACATAAGAAAAAACATACCAGGTCTAGACAAAATTCAGTGTTCTGTTTGTGAAACTCTCTATAGGCAGATTTTGAGGAAAGAATATGAACAGAATAATAATGCTACTCCCCAGTATTCTTTCATCATCCAAATACTTTCAGCTCAAGGGATTTTTTGAGCTAGATATGATTCCTGTATGTGTTTAGTAAACCTCAGTAGACTTTCCTTTTATGTACTGTAGAAGTATATGTATTCCTTTAGCAACATTAATTTTTTTACTATCTGCAATGATTTTGGCAGCAAGTTCTAAGGTTGTGTGTGAACAGATATCTCATTTATTTATTCTTTTGTTTTGTTTAATTTTATTTTATTTAACGCATTGTAAATCACTGATATAGACAAACCTCCTTGTGAGCTAGAACAAATAATGAGACAGGGTTGCAGCACGTAGGATTTAGTGTTTAGGAAAGAAATTAGGAAAAAAACATATAGCTGCACCTGCTAGACTGTTTGTGAATATTGGCAAGTTACAAACATCTTCAAGGAAAATTCGGTATTGTTTTTCCATCATTTGAATGTGTTGAATCTACTTATTGATGTATCTTTTGAACTGTTTTCTATGAGTGTATGAGGCATACAGGCCATCTCCTTCCCTTCTCATCTGCCAGAAGAAAAATAAATATTACAGTAATTACAGTTAACCTTCTAAGCAGTCTCATCCTTATTGTTCTTTTTTATTATTTTTGGCTTTTGCTATGAGTCACTGTATTGTAACTAATTCAAATGAGACTGATCTAATTGGGACAATGGTGGTTTCATGAATTTTAGCAAGGACCCAAAAATTATTGATAAAGGATTTGTTTGTTTGTTTTTTTCCTATTCCTAAGATTTCCCTGAGACTAGATATATAATCAGTGAAAGCAAGCTGGGTTTTAACTGGCAAACTAGTTAAGCAAGGTTGGTTTTGCTGGTTATACCCGTAACATACATATACCCATAAATATGAGTGGGTTTGAATAAACTGTGACAAATTATTTTTTACATCTCTTGTAAAATTCCTTCTCATTTCAGAATACAATGGCTGTTGGTAAGTATACAAAAGATGACATGAATAATCAGCCAGAATGTAATTTGAAATCGTAGTTGAGCAACAACCTTCATTTAAATTGCCATTCTGGTCAGTTTTTGTATGACACCTGGAACAAGAACACCATCCAGCTGGGCATGCCAAGACTTTCCTCAAAAGCCTCACTTACAAGCCATTGCATTTGGCTTTGAGGAATACAATGTGTTGGAGAGTTACCAGTCAAATTCAGCCTCACAAACCACAACTGAAATGAATAAATGTTTCACGCCATCACCAGGATGCATCACTGCAGCCATCTGTAAATGACAGCAATTAGCAGTACGTCATGTTATTCATATCTGCAGTTAGTCTCCCATGTGTAACTCCAGAAAATTAGCTATTTGCATGCCATGTGGATCATCCTTTCTGAAATTAACTCCTGAAATTCGCTATAGCATGAAATTACTACATTTAACTGTTAACTTAGGGAATTTTATAAACCTCATGTTGAGTCATAGTTTCTAATTTAATATGTCTTGTTGCTTTTTCTCATGGTAACAACAAGCCTGTTTTGCCTCATGTACGGTACAGATACTGACCTGTACGCACACAGGTCAGCAGAGACATTCTCTACTTCAGCATTCATTGTAGTAGAAATGTTCCCAATTTGCAACCTGTTTAACGGTGAGAGTCCAAGTTTACCTGCATTCTGTGCCCCCCAGCAGGGTTCCTAAGTTGGGGTTATTTATTTAAAGTAAAAAGAATCCTTAGCTGGAAGTAGTACTTTCTCAATCTGTGTGATATTCCTTCCATTAATTTCCCCACGTTGCTTTCTGTTAGCAGGAAAGTCAAGTTCATGCCTTGATATTGTTTGTAATTCAAGTCTGAGATTGTCTGAACGTTAACTATCCCAGTCTGCAATTCTGGAAAAAAAAATATATATATATATATTTGGAAACATTTATGCTTCTTTACATGGTTTTGCAGTGCTTTTATGCTCTTGGTTTCTGTGTTTCAGGAAGGAAAAAAAAAAGTCAGGAGAGATATATGTACTTATTTCGGAGTAATTACTTTTTTTTTTTCCTGTCTTGGTCCTGGAATCAGCAGCACGTGTGGCTTATTGTTGATAAATGGCGATATAAGATACAGCTCTTATTGCTATGTTGTAAAAGTTATTCATATTTTAACTACTCAAAGAACTTGTACCAAAAAGATTCTGTATCTACTTGATCATTTTGCTGTGATGTTGGGAAAGAAAAACAAAAGGAAATCCCCGCTCCCATTAGCTGAGTAGAACACTTCAGAATGTGCAA
>VXAL01016796.1:78422-90709 GCA_013399475.1 Chauna torquata
AAAAAAGGAAGATGTATTTTTTACATGTGTATTCAAACAATACTCAAGAAATAAAATGTTCAAAAAACAGAGGTATATTTTGTTTGACTGATTTTGTTTGTTTGTTTTTAACATATTTAATTTCCAAATAAATAATGAAAATAAAGTTGGTAGGATAAAAATAAAGTTGGTAGGCTTGGCAAAGTACTGAGCATAGAATAAACCAATTTCAGCACTCCTTTAGAGTTCTCTGAAGGGAACTGTAGACTGTTCTGCTGAAGATAGCACTTCAGGACAGGTACACACAAACCAGGCTGGCCAGATGACTGTGAAAAGACTCACTGTTCAGACAGTCATCACAAGGTTTATGGTCTAGTTAAGGTCTTTGTACAGAAATTGATTTTAGGTACATAAATTATTATGACAGTGTTTTTTCCTTTTTTTATCCCAAAATCTAAGAAGTAGGTTTTGAGAAATCTCTTTGTTTTGAAAGGCTTGGTATCGAACAATAACGAATGAAACCTCTTTTACCAATGAGGGATTTTCCAGGACATTTTCTGGACATTGTTATGAAATGCTTAGATTGAGAAGATAGCTCTTTCTTCTCTGAAGTTTTAGGAGCTTGTACATTTTTCCAATTAGGTCTTTTAACATATTAACAAATGTACTTATTCATATTCAGTAATTAATCATCAATAGAAGTGTTTGTAAGCTGCAGGGAGGTGGCTGGTCCTAGTCACTTCACAAAACTGAAATAAAATAAAATAAATAAATAAATAAATGAAAACAATATAAACTAAGATGTACAAGTACAACGTGGTGTTGAACAAGGAAATGATTCTAGCATCACACAAACCAACCTAATAGCTGTTCATTTTCTAGGTGAGAAAGTTCAACATTAATTTTAAATTGAAACTGCTTTTTCAGCAATAAGGATAGTGCAGATTACTTCACCTGTGCAACCTTGGCAAGTTCTTCAAAAGCAAATCTAGGAGATCAATTAAATATAAGTGATACACTGAACCTGTCTTTTGAGGGAGCAGAATTGTATTGAAGAGCAATTTCTCCAGTACAATGAAAATGGAAAATTGATTTACAGTCCAAATGTGTCAGTTCTTATAAACAGAGTTATAACAAGAGTCTATAGAATGTCAGATAAAGAAAAAGAGGACTGAATGAGGGAACAGACAACACTTCAGTATAAATGAAGTATAATTGTTCAATCAATAATTTACTTTAAGGATTTAGGCAAGATTTCATGACATATCAATCAAACAGTGCTTTATATGGAGAGCAATGAACCACAAGCTCATGGTGGGGAAACAGTCGCTCAGAAAAGAGTTAAAAGGATTAAAAAACCACTAAAATGCACTGAAGCAGATCATGTTAATGAAGAATTTTTAACAACCACTATACAGTATTCTTTATCTTTCCTTCCCTCTCCCTCCCCACCCTACCTCTATGTCAGCAAGGACAGACTCTGAGGTGGGCTTGTTGCTGCAAGGTGATCTTCAATCCCAGGTGTTGTTGCAACATAGCAGATGTCACTTTTTAGGTATGAAGCAGCTGCTGATAAGAGCAAAACCTATAAAACGAGTAACATAGCATTCAGTCTCAAAGCACTTCATGCAAATAGACATTTGCCTACGGGATCTCAAGTATTGATATAGCAATTTTTAACCAGTTTAAGCAGCCCTCCTCCAGCTTTTAAGAAGTTCAACAATCTAATCAGGGAGCAGCAGTAACACTATGTGATTTACAGCACATTAAAAAAAAAAAATGCAAATAAACAAATAATAGGAACAGACATGATTGCTGTCTATAAATACCTCAGGAGTGAGCAAGATACGAAAATGCCCAGGAGGAGAAAGAACTCTTTAAGTTAAGGGACAATGCTAGCAATTGGCTACGAATAAATTGAGACTTGATATTAGAAGAATTTCTAATTATTAGAAGAGTTGAAGTGTAGAACAAACTCCCAAAGGGGTTAGACAGAAAAATATCTGATAGCTTTTAAGAAGGATCCAAACAAGTTTGTGAAAGTGATTACAGAATATCAGGAGATTGAGCTAGTTTGCCCAGATCATTTCCAGTCATATGTCATATCTTAACAAGCACTACGAAGAGATGAACAGGTATTTATTGGGAGACACCAATCTCTGTCTCTTTCGGTTGACTGGAAATGATATGTTAACTAGGAAAAAATACTATATTCACTGAATAAAGTTTTTTTGCTCACAGCTTGAAAATCTGAAGTGAAGAATAATTTGATCTCATGGGCCTATTTCCCAGGCACACCAATCAAGTACTTCAGAAAAAGATATGCAAATGAACTGAAGCTTATAACTGCTATTCTGGCTAGGTAGTATGATTCAGTGAGGGCATAGAACTGTGTAATCTTTTAAGACAGTATCTAAAGAAAGTACAACTCTGTCTAAACTCTTCACCATCCTTATTTTGCCAAAATTCCCTAAAAGATCAGCTGCAAACTATGCATTATAAATCCTGATGCCAACTTAAGTCACTGCTGAAATGACCGTAGAACTGAATGGAGTTTCCATTCCACTTGGAGCTTCCCAGTGCTCTTTTTCTATTGCATAGCATGTTTCTGTAGCTTTTGAAATAATTATATGCAAACTTGACTGAACAACTGCATAGTACTGTGATAGGTGTACTTGTCAAAAAGCCAGGCCTTACTTTGTAGTTGATTTATGTATCAAAACAGACATCTTAAACGAGAACAACTAATGTGACACTATCTACAGTAACATACAGTAAAGCCAAAAATAACAAAAAGCAAATCAAAAGTGCTTCCCATTTTTAATGTTTGATAAAAAATATAGAAAATGTACTTTGGTTGATGTTGTTAGTCCATCAACAAATGGTGCTACTCCAAAACCAACATACATAGAAAAGTGTTAGATTAAAATTTAACGCTAAAATTATTGTTATGGGCTTTACAAAGAAAAAAAAAAAAAGCCAAAAATTGATTTCATGGTACTTTCATCTGCAGACACAGTGCAATGAAGCACATTAACATTTTAATTGCTCATTGGCATCTCATTAAAAAAAAAAAAAGACATACAATGAGCTTTCTTAGAAGGATAGTTATCTGAATCTCTTAGGTTATTCCTGGATGTTATT
Organism: Chauna torquata; assembly: GCA_013399475.1. Lineage (NCBI taxonomy): Eukaryota > Metazoa > Chordata > Aves > Anseriformes > Anhimidae > Chauna > Chauna torquata. Next base: position 81,546 of record VXAL01016796.1, read on the forward strand.
AAAACTTTACTTAACTACCATTTTCCCCAAAATGTATAATGTTCTTATTAATTTTTAATAGTGTACTCCATACAGGGATGAAAACTTCTGGACCCAGTTGTTCTGTATGTAGTACAGAAACCTAATTCTGACCAAAGAGGGTTTTGGACATGGGCAAAAAAAAAAAAACAAGAGAGTATTTACCTTTCCCAGAGTCAAGCAGATAATCATTATCTGAAGACAAAAGATTGTTCTCAAACTACTTCCCCTTGGTCAAGTAAGGCAATCTAATGGTCTCTTATGCCCTCAAAATCCCTCAATGATATCTCATATCTGGCAAATAAACTATAACAACTGCACAAAGAGTATTTATGAAAACACTACATTTAGTATTTACAAAAAAAATGGCAAACAATGACTAAGGAAGAAGAAAGAAATCGTCATTCCAGTGGGAAGTGAAAAACTCTGTTCAGCCACTTAAAGAAAATCTTTAGGCTGAGAATTTCAAGGCTGAGAACCTCCCATAGTGAAGGAAAAGGTGATGACAGGAAAAATAAACATTAGCCTTGAACTGTAAAATAGGATATATATACACAGCACACACAGTACAGAAACATTTATCAGAATCTAGGAATTTTCTTTCCTTGATGAAAGAGTTGGCAAGTAAGATACAGATCTGTGGGTTTTATTTGTTTGTTTGTTTGTTTGTTTTTACCTCTGATCTAATTCCTGTGTTTTACTGCATCATAATAATGTATCAAAAGGAGAAGATGATAGTAGTACCTGGAGCAGTCTAGATACTGTGGCCAAAGGTTTCTTCCTGGGCAATGCAAACAATGAATTTTTTAGAATATCTTTAAGAAAGAGTCTTTCTCCTTGGTGAGTGATGATCTCCTTGAACAGATGATAATTTAAAAGATAGATTTAGATGATAACTTAAACCCACTTCTGTGGGTTTTCTGTTTGCTTCTTGACAGTTTTGTTTTGGTTGATTGGTTGGTTTCTTTTTGTGCTTTTGTGTGTGTCCGTATTTTGTTTTGTTTTGTTTTCTAAGATATGTGAGAGGTTTGGACCTGTGCATTACTAGATTCAACCCCTTATAGGGCTCAGTTAGAGGAACACTAAGCTTCTCTGTCAGGACTGAACTTAGCAGAAGAAAAACATTTCTATGATTCTGGGAATGTGTAACTGGGGATATATTTGAAAACTCAACCTAGGAGAAGTTAAAGTCAAAGAGAACTATACATAACCTAGTTTAAGTGGTAGTAAGACAGTGGGAGAGTACAGCAAACTGGGATTTTGGCACTTAATTTTTTTTTCTTTTATTGGACATAGCTTTAAACTCAGCACATGAAACCTCTTTTAGATTAAGACTCACAGTTTTTAACTTCCTCCTGCAGTTTAGCACATCAGGTAGCCTCTTGTCTTGTGCTTTCTCAGTGCCTAACTAAACAACCAAAGTAGAAAGCACAGTCAAACGTGGCATTGGAGCTAGCAGTATCACTGCTTCCTTAAAAGCATTGTTTTATCTTATTCCCCACCACTCACTGCTGGATCTGATGAAGATTGCCATGTATTATTGCACAAAGGCTCATGCACTGAACTGTTCTGACTGGAGTATTTTCTTAATTGGTAAGTAATCCTAGTTTAAACCCCAGGAAAGGACTGAGCTCTTATCTCCCACAACCTTAGTAAAAGTGCTGGGATGTGTTACATGCTATGTGTTCTTTCTTCACCATTTTTGGTATCTTGATTAGTAGATGTCACTGAAAGCACCTGTCAGATCATGCCACATTAAACTGCAGAGCAGCTGGAGAAATTTATTGATCAGGAAAAGTAAATATCCAAGTACAGCTTCTGCAGAGGAGCTGGAATGTCAGTTTCAAATGTCTGGAACTTCTCTGTGACTAGGTAAGCTCTGAGAAGTAGCTAGCAGGAATTTTGCTTTGCTCAACAATTACTACTTTATCCTTGCTTGTATTAAGTGGAGGCCTTAGAATTAATTAAAAGGTGTCATAAAAACGATGCAAGATATTTATTAGTCATTCTGTGAGGTGCTTCTTTCAAGTACATGGATGAATACCCCACATATGAAGAATTTTTGAGAACTTGCTAACGAAAATAAAGACCAGTTGTTTCTCTAATTAGGCTATATTATGGATATGCAAAAATAATCTACAACATTTCAGCAACTAAAAAAAGAATGATTTTGTTTTTGACATTAGATATTACTAAGATAAACATCTGTGTATCTAATTTGCTGTAATGAGCAATTAATGACTAAAATATAAAACATCCAATAATAAAAAAATAAAATAATACTATGTGGATGAGCAGTGTTTGGATTCCAGCCTACATAGTTGTTCTTTAATGTTTTTTTCTCCTTCAGTTCTGATTACAAAGATGTGCTATATTGCTGCTGAACTATAATCAGCTTAACATGCTTATTTTTAATAACAGTTTGGGTATTCATTTCAGTTTGTGATAATGATCCCAGCACGTTATAATAATTTGCATCTTGCTTCCAAATAAGAAATTATTTTATTTGCGTAATTAATTTCTCAGCAATCCCTCTTAATTTCAAGATGAATTTGTTTTTCAAATTTGATCAATTATGTGAGAAAACAAACAAACAAACAACACCCTAGGAATGCTTTAGTGCTCCTAAGATCTCTAAATGTTTTCAATTAATTGTCTCAAACCGTAAACCTCATGGGTGAGTTGTTAAGCACTGGCAGGTTGCACAGAGGCTGTGGAGTCTCTGTCCTTGGGGATTTTCAAAACTGGGTTGGACATAGCCCTGAGCAACCCACATTGGAGCCAGTCCTGCTTTGAACCGAGAGCTTCAGCAGGATCAAAGAATCCTAGAATGGTTTGGATTGGAAGGGACCTTAAAGATCACTTAGTTCCAACCCCCCTGCCATGGGCAGGGATGCCACCCACTAGATCTGATTGCCTAAAGCCCCATCCAACCTGCCCTTGAATACTACCAGGGACGGGATATCCACAACTTCTCTGGGCAACCTGTTCCAGTGCCTCACCACCCTCATAGTAAAGAATTTCTTATGTATATCTAAACTAAATCTACCCTCTTTCAGTTTAAAATCATTACCCCTTGTCCTACCACTACGGTCCCTGATAAAGCGTCCCTCTCCAGCTTTCTTGTAGGCCCCCTATAGGTACTAGAAGGCATCTATAAGGTCTACCCAGACCCTTCTCTTCTCCAGGGTGAACAACCCCAACCCTCTCAGCCTGTCTTCATAGGAGAGGTGCTCCAGCCCTCTGACCATCTTTATGGCGCTCCTCTGGACTCACTCCAATAGGTCCATGTCTTTCTTATGTTGGGGACCCCAGAGCTGAATGCAGTACTCCAGGTGGGGTCTCAAGAGAGTGGACTAGAGGGGGAGCATCACCTCTCTAGATCTGCTGGTCACGTTTCTTTTGATGCAGCCCAGGCTTTCTGGTCTGCAAGTGCATATTGCTGGCTCATGTGAGTTTCTCATCAACCAACACCTCCACGTCCTCCTCAGGGCTGATCTCAACCCATTCTCTGCCCAGCCTGTATGTGTGCTTTGGATTGCCCTGAACCATTTGCAGGACCTTGCACTTGATCTTGTTGAACTTCATGAGGTTCACACAGGCTCACTTCTCAAGCCTGTCAAGGTTTTTCTGGATGGCATCCCCTGCCTCCAGAACATCGACCACACCACGCAGCTTAGCATCATCTGCATGCTTGCTGAGGATGCACTCAATTCCATTGTCCATTTCACTGACAAAGATGTTAAATAACATTCATCCCAATGCTGACCCCTAAGGAATATTATTTATCACCGGTCTCTACCTGGACATAGAGCCTTTGACTACAACTCTTTGAGCGCAACCATCCAGCCAATTACTTATCCACTGCATGGTCCATCCATCAAATGCACATCTCTCCAATTTAGAGACAACCTCAAAACCTCCCACCCAAACTGAATCATTCCATGAGTCCACAGAAACAGCCATTAATCAGATTATATAGTGGCACCATTGTACATTGCATTATACAGGAAAGCAATTTTTGCATTTTGGTCAAATGTTATTACAATAATAAGTGCTATAAAATATCTACATTGGATGAAGCTTTATTTATTATATGTCATGTTTGTGCATGTATGTGTTTGCATATGCACATTTATGCATATGTAGACATTATGTAAATATAAAAACCACTTTTTTTTTCTTGCTGCTTAAAGTGCTGAGATTTTTTGTGTTCTTGTCATTTATATGCTACTGCCTGTTTCTCCTAATTATATTTCAGTGTGATTTAATTAATGTAGATTTAATAATCCAAAATCTAAATGTAGAAGTTGCCACAATAAGGACTGAAACTGGAGTTAGTCCACAAATAATTAGCTTTGAGTAAGAATAATAAATAGTCTATACAAAAAAGGATAACATGCTATATCCTTTAGTAAAACACTCAGTGGACCAGATTAGCTTTTTCATGCTCTTGACTTCTTAGTTATTCTGGATAATATTGTCAGGGAGTTCTGGTTCCAGTAATTTCGGTATTAATTGAGAGTAAATCTATGAAGTATACTGAGTTACAGCTGCCAGAGTATTTAATTCAGAACTGAATATGACTCATTTATATAGCTAATTATACTAAAAATAATGATGTTTTTGCAGTGAATTTCATTGTATTACCAGCTGTTGCACACTTCACAACAGGTTTTTAATCCAGAAGGTGATTTTACCGGGAGTGATGATAAATCAGTCTACATCTTTATTACAGGATATATTAATTGATTTACTGCCTTAACACATTAGAATATCACATAATGTCCAGTTTTTCATTCTTGCTTACATAAAATTCCTACTGACTTCACGTTCTTTGCAACCTAAATGGCTCTGGCAGCCATACCTGATACATACCGTATGACGTCCTGGAGCCTTAAAAGTATAATCTGTTCCTAATAAATTTAATATGAAATATTTCCTAAAAGATAATTTTGCACTATGAAAATAGATGTCATATGAAGTAAGATACTGAAAGAGTGCCTTCATTCTCAACTGTTTTAAGGTCCCAAAATATTCTGTTTTAAAAGAATTCTTTCCAACTCTTCCTTGGAGTCTATGGCATTGTTTCAGATGATTGTTATGTTTATGGCAGCAAAGATACAGCTGCTATAACAGGTTGCTTACGGCTCAGCAAATAATGTTGGCTGTAGTCCATCTGTTCTGCAGAGGATATCACTGGCATTCTTTTTTTCTCTGGTCTTTCTGCCTCTTTTAGAACACAATATTCAGGAAACCACTGTGCATAGATATGCTTTTAATTTTGGTCTAACACATACAGTTTCAGTTACTTGGGATCACTGAAAAGTTTCATGATCTAAGGAAAAGCTTTATGTTCACAGTGCTCTATAAAAGCACCATGCAAGATTGAAAATTTATTTGGAAATTTTCTCGTATCAGGAATTTTAAACTCGGGCTTATAAAAATGCCAAAATCCTGAAGCATTATTTTTTAGAAATTTGATCAAAAGCATAAAATGTACCTTTTTTTTTTTTGTAATTTTTGTACATGTGAAACACATTCATACCTTTTATTTGGATCTGTGAAGGCTAAAAGATTATTATGTAGCTTTTTTTTTTTTTTCAAAATTAACGTCAACATTTTCATGTAACTATTAAAAAACTAAAAACACTTAAAATCCATTAAAAAAGACTGAGTCACATCGCTGGGAAGAGAGACGCAAGAAGACCCCAAGCTGACAAGAAGTGAACCTTTGAGTGCCCTCACAGGAGAGAAAAAGAAGTGTCCTATAAAAGCTGTGTTTGCCATTTAGGATAACAGAAGTCAGGAGAAGTCAATGTGTATGCCTCACGCTCCTGTGTAACTTTAATATAACTTTATTATCTGTTCCAGAAGTCTGGGACCAGCTTTGAGTGCTCTCTGAGACTGAAGCTTTTGCAGCTTGAAGCTGAGGGAGACAGTGCACTTTTCATGAAGTGGCAGCAGAGCTACGGCACAGCCAGCCCTGCCTTGTACCAGAGGTAATTTCCAGCTCAAGGTCTTTTGGGAGGAGTTTTGTAGGAACACAGATTATTTTAAGTATTAAGGACAATTATACTCTGGCTGGCTTGTGAAAACATTTGCTTAAAAAAAGTGCTAGGAGTCTCTTAATTTAAAAGAAGAGATAATCCTACTTGAGACTGATAAGGACTGAAGTCTTTATCAGGTGCATTGCTGGTAGAGAGCTTTAGGACAGAAAGGATTAACTCATCTGCTTCAAGCCCACTAAGCCTGCAAAAGAGCTCTCTAGAGAGCCTGCTCACATAATTGAGGTTCTAGCATCATTTAAGTGCTGGATTTACATCAGCTGTGTCACATCTGTCAAGCATCTGCAGCTTAAGTCCAGGCAGGACAGAGAACATCGAACAGGTATGTGTGCAGATTGCATTTCATCATGTTCTGCTCCAAGCCTCTGCCTAGCATTTCAGGTACACCGATCCTTCTTGCTAGAGTCACAGTATTCCTTCTCACTGAAGATAACTGTAAGGAAATACATCGGTTCCTGTATACACATCACTACAAATAGGAATCTTCCTCTCTCTCTTTACACAGTACATGTCAAAATGTATGTGCATGTAAGCTGAAGAATTATGTGCAGCACCCAAAACACTATCCTGTGTTTAAGCTTCAGAAGAAATTTAACTATGTGGCCCAAGAAGTTCTCCAAGACAGTAATAAAGAAAGATATGCAATGAACCAAAGTTCTAGTCCATTCTATTTATTGTTGCCCCTTTAAAAAAGTCAGAGCCCTTCTTATCACTGAGCCATTTCAGCCATATCTTTCTAATCTTTGTCATGCTCTTTCCAGCTTTGGTAGTAAATAATAAATCCCATTGCTCCTGTCCCTGGAGGCTTATTTCTTTCACCAGGACACTCTGTTGGGGCCTTGCTTTACTACTGATTCTTCCACAAATCTCAGAAAGGAAGAAAGGAAAAAAAAAAATCCACGAGGACAAAAAGAAAGTATGAAATGGGATAAAACATATGCATTATTTTGCTGTTATTATTTGACTTTCAGTATCTGAATCACACAAACATTGCTAGTATGGAGGATAAAACCTCTTCAGGATTTCGCAAGTGAAAATATAAGCTGCTCATGAGGCATTTTGTAGAAGTATACCCAATACACTCTAAAAAGTTCCCCTCAACCCTTATTTCCATACATGTAGAATTCAAAATATTACAGATACCTGAGGTGATTTCACTGTATATACTAGTGAAATAATTTATCCATACAACCCAAAGCAAATACCCAAGCCACAAGCCTGTAATTAAAGGGTTTAAAATCAGTTTTGATTAAGAATTTTATCAAACATTTACTTTGTTTTTCTTACTGCTTATAATTATATATTTTTTGTTGTTAAAATGGGATAAACACCGATGGACTGGACCGATGGGCTGAGGTCAACTGTATGAAGTTCAACAAGGCCAAGTGCCGGGTCCTGCATCTGGGGCGCAACAATCCCAAGCAGCGCTACAGGCTGGGAGATGAGTGGTTGGAAAGCTGCCTGGCCGAGAAGGACCTGGGAATACTGGTTGATAGGCAGCTGAATATGAGCCAGCAGTGGTGGCCAAGAAAGCCAACAACATCCTGGCTTGTATAAGAAGCAGTGTGGCCAGCAGGTCTAGGGAGGTGATTGTCCCCCTGTACTCGGCTCTGGTGAGGCCGCACCTCGAGTACTGTGTTCGGTTTTGGGCCCCTCGCTACAAGAAGGACATGGAGGTGCTCGAGAGAGTCCAGAGAAGGGCAACGAAGCTGGTGTGGGGTCTGGAGAACAAGTCTTACGAGGAGCAGCTGAGGGAGCTGGGGTTGTTTAGCCTGGAGAAGAGGAGGCTTAGGGGAGACCTCATCGCTCTCTATAGGTACCTTAAAGAAGGCTGTAGAGAGGTGGGGGTTGGTCTATTCTCCCGCATGCCTGGTGACAGGACGAGGGTGAATGGGCTAAAGTTGCACCAGGGGAGGTTTAGGTTGGATATTAGGAAGAACTTCTTTACTGTAAGGGTTGTTAGGCATTGGAATGGACTGCCCAGGGAAGTGGTTGAGTCGCCATCCCTGGAGGTCTTTAGAAGACGTTTAGATGTAGCCCTTAGTGATATGGTTTAGTGGAGGTCTTGTTAGTGTTAGGACAGAGGTTGGACTAGATGATCTTGGAGGTCTCTTCCAACCTAGACGATTCTGTGATTCTGTGAACACAACACTTAATGAGCACTAAAGAGTGGAAGCCACTATGCAACTTTGTAGGCAGTCATGTCACACACACTAAATTAAGTAGGGTCCGCAAGGCCACTCTCTGTGTTTCTGTCGATATTCAATAAACTCTGAAGACACTTCTCAACAACTTATAACAAGCACACAATCATTATTAAGATGGAATGTACTACTTGAGCAAGGCAAGAATAGTACTATGGATTTAAGTTTACAGAATATCAAGTAATTCCTTAGGCACAAACAGCTGAATACCTAATAAAAAAAGCAAACCCTGTGCTAGAAGAGGAACACAGAAATTCACAGTAATTCCTTTGCCTCTGACTTGAGAGAAAATGCTTTTTTATAGGTAACTAAAAGAATCTCTGAAGTTGTTTTTTGATCAGTGAAATGCTATATGTGCATGGTGCAATGAATATACTTGCTCACCTTCCTCTGGGAAATATCAACAAATGACATACTTAGAATCTCTTATTATAAGCTTTAATTTCTACTCCCAAGACTTTACTACACTACTACATAATCTCTTAAAAAATTCAGCAAGTGCCCATTTGAAAAAAAATTAAAAAATAAAAAAATAAAACAAAAAAATCAAAAACCTCATATTCTCATATTCACCAAAAAAAAAAAAAAAAAAAAGTTATTCCTATTACAAAGGGAGATGTTTAGATATTGGGAATGGGGAGGTTCTTAATCTGAGGAAGAATAATCTCATAATCTGAGGAAGAATTGTCAACTGTTTTCCCATTGTCATTAAAAAACACTAAAATCATAACAGTCATTAAAAGCACATACACACACACAAAACAAATCATTCACCCAGCTACTTCAATAATAAAAAGTACCCCAGAAGTCTAAAATTTTAGTGGCTAAACTAGTTAAACAGTATAAATTAATATTATTTATAAAATCAATAAAG
>VXAL01016798.1:10448-31187 GCA_013399475.1 Chauna torquata
AAAAAAAAAAGAAGAAGAAGAAGAAAAGGAAAGAAAGCCACAAAGTTATGCAGCATTGGATAGTATCTCATCTGCAAACAGTGCATCCTTTAACACGAATTCGTGTGGGAGACACACATGAAGATCGAATATCGTGTTTCAGTTAACTAGGAGAAAATAGATGGTTATCAGAGAATGTTGAAATCAAGGGGAAAAGATGCTATTAGACGTGTAGTTCCTGGAATGGTAGGCAGTAGCCAGGCTGTTTCCATTGTACAGGTCATCCTGGTGAGCGTTGCTCTCATTTGTTCATTGATAGCAACCCTTAGACACTATATCCTTTGACATCTGGTTTTTGATCACCACTAGAAATGCGGTTTGACCAGTATGTCTAGTGTTGCATTGTCATCTCATGCTGTCATTCTAGGACCATGAATATAAACTCTGTGTTTGATTTAAGCCAAAGGCTGTTCACCAATCACCATGTAATAATGGTTGTGTGAGCTTAAGATGTCTGAGACATGTAGACGTGATACTTTCTTCAGTACTGTTGGTTAAAGAAAGAAGTATGCCTTAGCCACTTAACTCTGAAGGACTCTTTGGTCGGTGACTTTTGGTTCCAGTAGTAGATTATTGTGAACGGAGAGATAAGAGACATTTTATTTAGGCTGAGCTCGAAAAAAACAAGTTAAAATAATATTGATAACATTTATTATAGAAGTGGTATTTAAGTTCCTTCTGACCATTACACTTGTAATGACTTTATATGACCCCTAGGAATTTAGAATTAAAGATGTGGGCAACTACATTTATAAATCATTCATATAAATGTTTATGAAGTGTTACAAACAAAAAGACATTCATGGTTCAGGTCCCACTCTGTTAAAAAATAAAGACTTTAATCAATAACTATTCACTCAAGGAGTGGTCTTTTGGTGTTTGTCCTCTTTTCTTCCACAGAAAGTTTAATGGCAGAACATTGGTCTTTCTGAGTCAGTGAATATTACATTCATTGAAAGGAAAACAGTTTCATCTAAGTGATGGTAAATGTGTGCGCCACAGTGGTGTAAAAATGGTGATTACAGCATGCTAATGGAATACAGGTATTTACAGCCTTGCAGACAGAAATCTTTTTTAGAAGAATTTAGTGCTTTCAATTAGGTCAACTGTTCTGTAGATGGTACTCAGATCAGGATCTGAGGCATGTCAGACAGAGAGATTGTTTATATTGAACTCTGAGGTTTGAGATAACCAAAGTACAGTAGATCTAGAAATTCCCAGAAACTTTTTTGTACCTTAAGAGTTTTAATATTGGACTATTATACTAATAAACAGGGATTCAACAATACTCTGTTGATCAACAGTTTTGAAGATAATCCTGACTTGGTAATTAGGTGCATCTATACTGTCTATACATAGAATCTATTGACACAGATAATAAAGAAGAACTAATACAAGATGAAACTATCAGAAGGCGTATTTTCACTGTCCAGGAAAATATCAGTGAAACACTGTGTTAAATTTATATATATACATATCTTTCCTTATAAAGAAAATTGCATATCTAATTTTTTAAGGGCCAATATGATAAAGTTTGCTTAACCGCAACATAATTGCTAATTAAAAAGTGTAAAAGAGTTACATTAACTCCTGTGACTGATTTGAAGCACTACCTAGATCTTGTGTTCTAATAGATCTAAAAATCTACTTATTATACCAGTAAAAGGCTTTGCATATTTTTTGAATTATACAGTCTACTTTTCAGAGTAGGTGTGAGCTGAATAGAATAAAGAAGTAAAATTAACTATGTAGCCCCAAAATATCCACTTAATCAAACAATTTTCTTAACTAAGAAAATAACTATGAGATGTTAGCAAAGTATGAGAAGCAAAACTCAATGAAAAGCTGACTAAAACTTAAAACAAAACAAGCAAACAAAGAACTAATGAACAGAAACAAACAAAAACAAAACAAAACAAAACAAAATAAAAAAATAAACAACAAGCAGCCAAACAACCCCAAATCCTCTAGTTAAGTGCAGTCTTGGACTACTTCTTAACTTAAATTCCTGACTCTTTAAGATCTTTCCACTGAAATTCCTTTAGGACTCTGTGAGCTTTTTGATGAATTGGATAGTCAGCACTAAACTTTTGGAAACCATAAAAAATACAGGAGCAATAGTATTTAGAACAGTACCTAATAGAATTTGCATACTTTAGAGAAACAAAACAAACAAACAAACAAACAAAGAAACAAATCACAATAGTTAAAAAGAGGTGGAATGCCTCAGGAACAAAAATTTAAGAGATTTGTTTATTCAGCATGCTACTTGACCTTATGAATTTCTTTGTTATGTAGTCAGGGTTTCTACCTCACTATCTTCTATAGTAACTAACTTCTGTACAAATTCATTTCAGACAAGGTTGCCCTGAGATGTGCAGCAGAATTTTATATGTTGCTACAACATTCTGGCATACATTAACAGTAGCTTTTTGCCTTTGATGTTTGGCTAAAGATAAAGATCAAAGTATAATTTCAACTAAACATATTTTTATATGTTTAATTTGTTCATTTTATCTATCTATCTATCTGTCTATCTATCTTTCTATCTATATCTATTCATTTTTGCTAAGTCAAATGCACTCAGCAAGATGATAGGAGATGTCATTCTATCTATATTTTTGCAAGATTGCTCTTCTGTCTTAAGAAATGAATGAAGGATCTAGGAGATAAAATAAATCCTTCAGCTATCTCTATATAAATCTTTCTTCCTTGACAGTTAGAAAGTCATAAATTTGTTAATATTACACTAGTATTTTTTTCATATAGTTTTCAAAATTTTCATCTCTTAGTTAGGCTTCTATTTACCTTGCTAATCTTGTAATGGTATGTGTGTTTGCCTGGCACCTCTGTGAAAACTGCATAATCAACAAAAATCCCACTATTTACAAGACATAATCATAGCCACCCAAAGAAAGGTGAAAGGTGTTGTGATAGGAAAGTCAGTTAACAAAAAACCTGTCACTCAGGTTGATGATCTGTTGCAGAGCAGTTGGCTACCCTACCATCATCTTAGACATACACTGAAAGAACTAAAAGCATAATATACAGTTGCAAGAGAACAAAACTACTAGGAGTGGAAAGGACTGTAGCTTTTGAAATCTGAAGAACCATCTCTGACTGCATCTCTGCATTAGATGTGTCTAAAAGGCACATTTTATACGTGAGTTAGGCTAATCAGGGGCAAAGTATCCAGAAACCACAACTTCTGAGTGCAGATGACTAAGAAAGAAATTGCGTATTAATTGTCTTTATGAAAACAGAGAATTAGGTAGAAGGATTTGAAAAAGAAAGGCCAGTTTAATTGCTTAAAAGTGAAATATTTAAGTTTCTGTCACCTTATGGACATAAACGTGTTTAATGTTGCAGTAGCTCCTCTGCTTGACTGGTTTGACTTTCCTGGGACAGGCTCTTTTCAGTAACTGAAATGTAATTCTATGCCTTTGGAGTCCACATAAGAGTCCAGACCTACTATCAACACCAGGTACAAGATGTTATCTTCTTTAGCTTTTCACATTGATTGCAGATATGCACCATCTTTTTAAGAGGAAAGCATGTTACCATGCATGAGACTGGACTAACAATGTTCATTTTTGACCTGGTCTAGATGTGATAAATACCTTCCATGCTGTAATTTTATCAGTTGCTTTTTCTCTATCAGCATCCAGAGAACATAATCTGCGTCAAGACACCATGATGCTATGAATTTTTAAAACAGAAGAAGAGTGCACCCTTTCTCCAAGAACTTTACAGCATAATTTTAGACAAGAAGGATTAAAAAAAAAAAAAAAAGAGAGAGAGAGAGAGAAGAATGGGAACAAGGATAATAGTGACAAGAACAGCTGTTGATATCATTTAATGTTACACTTAACTTGCTGGCAATCAGAAGCTACAGAAAAAAGAGAAAACATTAGAGTGGGCTCTGAGTATAATCACCATCTAGGTCACAAGAATGAATTAATGTTATGCCATTATTTATAGTCTTCCACATGAGACTAAGATGTCATAATTTGAATAATTCATGTTTTCAAGCAGTAATACTTAAATATTCTTCCCCTTTGACCTTTAGATTGATAGTCTGTCTGACAGTAGTTGGTTCTCATATTCTTTTCCTGTTTACAAGCTGTCTGAGCAAGGGAGCATGGAATTTAAATATTTGCCAATCAAAGTATAAAATAGTAAAAGGTTAGAAAGCTATGTAGAGGACTAAAAGTTATGGTGACTCATTCTCAAGAGAAACTGTGAGCAGAAAACTAACATCCTTTATGTTAAAGTTTGAAACAAGAACAGAAAAACTGCCAACCTGGAACTTAATAAACTGAATACAGATTCAATCTTTTCATCCTCTTCAGATCTCAAGTATCTTTTGAGATTTTCCCTTTTCTTTACTTCACCATGAGTGTACTTGAATTGTCTAGCAAAAAGAAAGAAAAAATTAAGTCAGAGAATCATAGACCAACTGCAGAGTGTTCAAGCAAACAATAAAACACAACGAGAGTTCACAGAGGTTTTTCTTACGTACTAGGTAAATTATTTACAGTTTAGTTTCAAAATTTCAAGTTGTTTTTCCCATGACTGAGCATTTTAACTGCTGCTGTGTCATTCAGACACAGGCATTGGAGGAGCTGTGTAAGGTTTAGTGACAAATGGAGGAAGAAATGGTCGAAAACCTTCAAGTGTTAGTAAAGGTGCCCTATGGGAACACTTTGGAAAGGGTAAGAAATTCTGAATGGGTGCTACTTTTCTGTCTTTTCCTTAAAAAGTCAGCTTTGAAATAAGATAGGCATCAGACTCAGAGAACCACAGAATGGCAGAAGGGACCTCTGGAAGTCATTTGGTCTAACCCCTCCCTGCTCAAGCAGATTCACAGATGGTAAAGAATAAGGGGTGGATGTTGTCCTGGTTTTGGCTGGGATAGAATTAACTTTCTTTATAGTGTCTGGCTTGTTGCTCTGTTATGGATTTGGGAGAAAAAATAATGCCGATAATACACCAACGTTTTAGTTGTTGCAGAGCAGTGCTTACACAGAGCCAAGGACCTTTAAGCTTCGTACACCCTGCCAGCGAGGAGGCTGGGGGTGCACAAAAAGCTGAGAAGGGACAGAACCAGGACAGCTGACCCAAACTGGCCAAAGGGATGTCCCATACCATGTGGCGTCATGCTGAACAATAAAACTAAGGGGAGTTGGCATTTAGAGGGGGGTGGCCACTGCTCGGGAATGGACTGGGCATCAGTCAACAGGCGGTGCGCCCTAAACAGGCGTTGTGTATCACTTGTTTTGTATATTCTATTACTATTATTAATTACTATTGCTATCGTTATTCCCTTCCTTTTCTGTCCTATTAAATTGTCTTTATCTCAGCCCACAAGTTTTACCTTTTTTCCGATTCTGTCCGCATCCCATTGTGTGTTGGGGGAAGTGAGTGAATGGCTGTGTGGTGCTTAGCTGCCTGCTGGGTTAAACCACAACAGTCATCTTTGTTGACTTCAGCTCCTCCATCTTGGCTAGAATCTTTCCATTAGCTCCATGTCTCTCTTGTACTGGGGGACCAGAACTGGACATAGCAGTCCAGGTGTGTCTTACCAGTGCTGAGCAGAGGGGAAGGATCACCTTCCTTGACCTACTGGCAACAGTACTCCTAGTGCAGCCCAGCTGGCCGTTAGTCTTCTTTGCAATAACAACAACAACAACAGCAACAACAACAACAACCAAATTGCTGACTCATGGTCTACTTGGTGTCCACTGGATTCCCAGGGACTTTTCTGCAAAGCTGCTTTCCAGCTGGTCAGCACCCAGCCTGTGCTGGTGCATGGAGTTACTCCTCCCAGGTGCAGGACTTTGTACTTCTGGAACTTCTTGGTGCTCCTGTCAGCCCATTTTTACAGTCTGTCGAGGCTCCTCTGGATGGCAGTACAACACTTTGGTGTATCAGCTACACTTCCTAGTTTTGTATCATTTACAAACTTGCTGAGGGTGCATTCTGCTGCATCATCCAGATCACTAAGAAAGATGTCAAACAGGATTGGACCCAGTATTGACCCCTGGGGTACCCTTGTAGTTATTGGCCTCCAACTAGGCTTTTGTTCCGCTGCTCACAACTGTCTGGACCTGGCCAATTTTTAATCCATCTGGTGAACATATTTCTTTTCTTTGTTGTATGATCTGTCATTGCAATCATTTAGGAAGCTTTTTAATTACAAACATACTGCAGAATCCCTTATCTGCAGATGATTTGTGCTAGTCCTTTTCTATGCTTAGTTTGTCTCTCTTAGTTATTTGTGTCAATTTCCAAATGGCATATACCACAATTAAAATTAAGTTATGGTGATGAGTTAAGACCCAAAGAGAAAGGTTATAAAGAAGAAGAAGAAGAAGAAAGTTGAGAGACCTAACATGCTAGAGCTGGTAAGATAAGAATATTGGGAAAAAAAAATTGCTTAAAAGTTTTGTAGATACCTATATTTTATCTATTACTATAGAGTTCAAAACCTGAGGCTTAATATTTTGTTAAATATGTTTCATGATGTTACTTCTTTTTCTGATAACACTGGAGGGTGTACAAAATCAGTAAAACATTATTCTCAGTAGTTGCCTACCAGTCTGGAAGAACCACTCTGAAGCCCAAAATGTTCATTGAACAACTATGCCATGATTTTATTTTGACATTTTTAACATGAATATTTATTTCCTGGCATGCATCTCTGGCTTTGCCCCATGGCATTCCCACAGATAGTCAAAATTATTGCAAAGTAATACTTTAGTCTCTATGAATGCTCAAAAAGAATCCTTCCTATAAACAAAAAGTGGTAACTGATATGGAAAAGCTGTTGAAACTACTCCTGTTTTGGTGATTGCATTAAATGTTCACTAACATTGATTTTCAAATTTTGGTTCTTAAATAGCTTTAAATAATGTATCCATTTTGCTGTGGCTGATTTTCAGAGAACAACAAGATATAATATTACAGAGTAGAAGATACATAAATAAAAAATCTATCCCCATAAAAATGCTAGAAGTAATTGGTTTGAATTCTTTGCTAATGTCTAGATTGTCATAGTTTTTACATGAATGCAATATCTAACCTCCATAAACTAGAAAACAATTAATGATGGCAAAATACTTTTTTTTTTTTCTAACAACAACAGAAGAAACTCATTGAGATTGAGTTTATGCTCCATAACTGCCATAGAAACTATGAAATAAATAATCAGTAAGCAAAGATACAAACACAAACCAGTTTAACTTGCAATGTGAAAGCTGCCTAAATAGTACTTAGAATGGTAAATTGTACATGAGGGGGAAAAAACAACAACAACAACAACAACAACAGCAAAAACAGATTTATTTCTGTTAACTTTCTTTCATTTTCTGATAGATGTTTCTCCAAAATTATTAAATGAATATTTTCTTTTATATTTTATACTTTATTTTCATGTATCCCGTCCTTTGGTTTTGTAGATTGGAGTAAGCTATTGCTGTGTTATTTAGCTTAGTGAACAGTCCATCAGATCTTCTGTTTCATTACATATCAGGTAACTTCTGGGCATAGTAACATAAAGCACTGGGATGTGACAGTTCAGCTCAGACACAAATCTAAAATCTTAAATCTCTGAAGATTAATTTTGAACCACTTTCTAATGTGAGTAAGGGAAATACCTTTTTTTGGTGGTTTGCTAGGAAAAGTAATTGGGAATAACTAATACTGAATGAATAATCCTCAGGAAATTATCGCCTGCTAGATCTCTAGATTGCTTGCCAATCTGTATATTTTAATCTCATTGCAGCCACAATTGGAGGAGCTCCAGGGGTCCCACCCAACTCTGTAGTAAGTGCTCCTGTAAATCTCTTCTTGATATGATCATTACTATCAGAATAATCATCTGAAGCAGAGGTGATCAAATATTGCTCTTTCTAAAAATTATTGCTTGACTTAATTTGCTTCATAGGCATCTATTTTGTCAGCTTTGCCATCATTAATGATGAGAAAGATGCAGATTCATCTACACAAGATAGTAGTCCCAGACTTCTCCAGCCTTTTTGATTTAGATTAACTACGTCTGTCTGTTCATTGTAAGTAGGAAGGTGTTGATGGCAAAGACACCGAGAAAACTAATCCTAAAATGTGAGATACTAGACTTCAGCAAAGGAAGAGGCAAAGCAAGGTCCTCCATTACGTTCCTTAGACTCTATTTCTTACTCACTTGATCAACGTGTTACCAGGAACAACGTAAATCAGAGCTATGACCTTCTGTGTCTGTGCAGTCAGTGAGTGTTATTTTGCATTCCCAGACTGGAACTCTGTGCAATGGCAATGAGACAGTTTAGCAGCATCATTACACAATGGTTAAAGAGGTAAAGTGGAGGAAAGGGTTACAAGCTGAAGCTCCAAACAAAGAAGAAATAAGCCAAATAAAAGAGAGTGAAAACAGAGGTGTTAAGAGCCCTGTTTTGTTAACAGTGTTAAGTGTTTTCTTTTCTTTTCTTTTCTTTTTTTTTTTAAATAAACAAAACAGACAACAAAAAATACAGCATTTTTTTCCTTAGAGCACCATTAATGATGGTACTCTAAGGCAGAGGTAGGTATTGCAGAAAAGCAGCATCCTAATCTATTTCACAGGTTTAGGTGTTGCATTTTTGTTCTTTAGTTTATTCATTTCTAACCTATTGAGGGAGCTTCTGAGAATATCTCCTTTTATAAAGAAGGCTGTAAAGAGAGTCCAGAAAGCGGTATCTTTTAGCATACTGCTCTCAGAATGCATTTCCTCCCTTAAACTACATTGCAGCCCTGCTGGGATTTAAAGCACCATGCCCCTTTTTATTCCTGAGAATAAGAAATGAAGAAATCCATGCAAGTCTGTGGCTTCCATATATACTTTGGAAAATGTAATTGCTAGTTCCTTCATTTTATTTTATAATACTGACTTTAACAAGGCTGGAAAGATGGGATGGGATATTTACTCGTATGTAACTTAGATAAGATGATATGCATATCTGTCTAATTATTCACTGTGGGCTCAAACTAAAACCTGATTTTGCTGACTACTTGATGTCTCTCCAGTTCCACATGATAAATCTTCTGACTGGATGTGTCCATACTGATCAATTTGATTCAAATCCTTAAAAAATCAATAGCATTTTTCAATTTCATATTGTCAGGTTCCTTCACTCTGCATCTACTTAAAAAGAAGAACCCACCCAAACAAATAGTGTAAAAAAAATGCCACCACCACAACAAACCAACAGAAAGAAGCAATTTCAAAGACTGCAAGGGTCCCCTCTTTTTTGGTGGTTTGTTTCTCGGCTTTGTTGCAGCTCCAGATTTAGGACTTTGTGTCAGGGCAGATAGGAGTCTTGATGGACAGAGCACTGAAAGGACAGTGCCAGAAAGCATAGTCTTGCAGTTGTAAATGTTTCACCCCCATATTGACTTGGAGGATAGCACTGATCAGGTACACATATAGGATTAAAAATAAATAAATAAATAAAAGGAGGTTCTCTGCCTCCATCTGAGATCACCTCATACAGTCAGATCATCCCTCTTTTCCCAAACACCTGCAGAAAAAATTCACAGGACATGAATCAGATTATTTCAAGAGTTAATATTTTCCATAGATTTTATGGGGGAAGGCCTCCTTTGTTTTCATATTTCTGTTTCCATGATCCCCTCCACAACACAGATACAAATGCCTCACAGTGTACCCTTTAGTACATGCAGTAAATTTTTTGTTGTATAATTATGAATATTTCTGGCTATGTGACAATCATGTGTTGGATTTAATCTTGGGTTGAGGAAAAAGCATCATATTTAAACAGAAAAATGAATAATAATCTTAGCATCTAGTGTCTATGTCATCAGCCAAAGGTATTACTAAAAGATGAGGTTTGTAACACAGTAAAGAAGAACTGTCCCCGTCCCTGTAATGTCAGAGACCCAAGCTCCTGAGGGAGGAGGTACATTAGGAGAAAATGACTGCAGAAATATCTGGAACCTTTTGCTATGGATGCAGGCAATGGTCTTGGCACCCGAATGTGTTCTTATTGAGGATCTGTCTCATCAAACAGGGGAGTTGTGGGAGGACGTGAGAAAACTATGCAACATCAGAGATGCCAGAAAGGAGATAGACCGCACTCCCTCCAAGATGCTGCAGCTACACAAGCCTTAACACCCAGTTGCACTGAGGAGGGGGACAGGCAGCACCTATGCTTTTCAGGCTGGGAATGAAGATGCCCATGATGGCAAAGACTGGAAACTTGTGATCTCTGGCACCAGGATGATGGCTCCTCAGGGTCCTGGCAGCAGGTGAGAGCTGGGAGTCCTGTTCAATCAAGCCTCTGAACTTACTAGGCCTGAGTACCATGTAAGAGAAAGGATGGGTCAAAGAACAGTGGTGAGAAACTCCCTGCTGCAGGGACCAAGGTGCCTCTGATGACCCAGACTGTCAGCCGACAGAGTGTGCTGCTTGCCAAGGTCTTGGGTCCAGCCAGGCTGTTACTGAGGCCAGTAGCGTGGCCCTTAGACTGTTACACCCAGCTGCTCTTCTACATGGGCACCACAGATACAGCCAGGGGAGACCACGATAACAAGCATGACAATGTGGCTCACAGGGAGATGGCCAAGGCCTGGTGGCTAGCTGGTATCTCCTTCATCCTGTTGGTCATAAGGAAGGGCTGGAGGAATGGATGAATTCCAAAAACCAATAAGTCATTTTGCAGCTGGCGACTTCAGGTACTTAGCTTTTACAGCTGTAGGACATTCTCTGAGGATCAAGAACTGCTAGGAGGTGATAGAATCCACCTGACCACCTAGGGCAATAGCACCTTTGCCAACAGGCTGGCCGATCTGTTAAGGAAAGACTTCAACTAGGAATGATGGTAAAGGGAGGCTGTGACCTATAATCAAGTGAGGAAGTGGTGGTCAGGGTTGGCAAGCAAAGGATGCAGGGTAATGTGGACAAAAGAGACCTTATAATCAGTGAAACAAGGATGAAGTCATGATGATGCAGTACATGGGACAAAATGGGAGGAATTAGAGGTCTGTGTGCAGTTGTGGGGCTGGGATCACACTGGGGATAGTGGAGATGCGGTGGAATAGCTCACAGGACTGCAGTGTTTCTGTGGCTCTTTAGTGCGTATAGGCTCTTTAGGAAGGACAGAACTGGAATGGTGAGGAGGGTGATTTTGTAAAAGTTCTCCAGAGCTGCCAGCCAGCCCAGCCCTTACCACTCGGTGCTTCTGTGATTTCTGTGGCAATTTCGACAATAATGTACTCAGTATATAACAGCACTTCAAGAACTTCCTCTTTTTATTATTGTTACCTCCCCCACCTTTTTTTTTTTTTCTATGTTGTGTAGAGCATTGGTAAAGTAATATAAACCTCCTCATATTCAGTACAAAGCCAATGGTTTAAATTCTGCTTGTTTATTCAGTTCATGATCGGGCCTTTCTCATGTATGGTTGACAGTTTTCAATAAAAACATTTTTAAACCTTTGAGTGTAGTAGTGTTTTTTGTTTGTTTGGTTTGGTTTTGTTTCACGCTGGTTTGTTGCTTGTTACTTCCCTTTTTTTGGTTCTCTCGTTGTTCCAAAGTTGGCTGAACTGTGTTCCCCTTATGAAGCCAACGTGATTTGTTGCACTAATAGCTACAGCAGGCCCTGAATCTGCAACTGCAAATTTCCTTTTGTTCATTGTAATTTGTTTTTGTTTCATTGTAATTTCAAACAGTCTATGCAATATGTTCTGGTTTAACAATTTATACTACCTGTTGGATTTCACGTGGAGATAAGATAGAAGCTTGTATGATATTCACAATGCAATGTACATTAACAATAAAACAACAGTAGCTTTCAAAACTGTGACTGGCTTATTGTCATAAACTACCACCATAGGAATGTGAATTGTTAGAGATGAAGCAGGAAGCAAAAGTCATTTTTTTGCTCTACAAGTAGCTGGAGAACAGGTAGGAATTAGGCTAAACTTTGACTTTCCTAATTGCCATTCATTTATTGGTTTAGCACTTTTGTGGCAGGAGAAGTAATTGCTTGCTATCATATACACTAGGAGAAAATCCATATCCTCGGTGCCAAATGAAACTGAGAAGGAATTGTATCTCAGAAAGGGAATTTATACCTCTCATTGTTTTGTGCAGTTGCTTCTAGTAGCGCTACTAAATTTGTTTCTCTTTAAAATCTGAACTTTCTCCCAGAATACACCTGTGAGGAGAGTGTACCTGAATATTTCCCTATAAGGCAAACATTACTACTTCAGCCTTTTGTTTCTTGCCTTTTCGTAATGACATCCTTACTACCTGTTCATGTTCTCATGCAGTATTTATAATACATGAGAAGAACTTGGTAAGCCACATGACTGAATCCACCAAATATTGAGCAATAATTGTGTACAATTGAATAATTCAGCATTAAATTATCGCTCTGTTCTGTGGAAGTTCCAGGAGGGTTTGCACAACTTCTGTAGTGCATCAGTTCTCCAAGTCTAATAACAAGTTTTTAGGCCCAAGAGAAACTCTGAGTTCTTGGGCATTCATGAATGTACTGATGTGATTTATACTGCAGCAAGACTGAGATTCACCTGCATAGACGCTTCCAAAGACCTTCTGGGAAACCCGTGGGATGGGATCTGATTGATTCTGAGACCTTGAACTCTGCATAGGGAGCATAAATGGAAACACAGTGGGGAATCAAGACATAATCTTACAGCCTTCACCTGCTCCTGAGCACCTCCACACAACATTAACATGCCACAACTAGGTTATGTTAAATGAAAATTTTACCTCATTTTTATGAAGCTCAGCATGAGCCAGCAATGTACACTTGCAGCCCAGAAAGCCAACTGTATCCTGGGGCACATCAAAAGAAGAGTGGCCAGCAGAATGAGGGAGGTGAGTCTCCCCCTCTACACCACCTCTGTGAGGCCCCACCTGGAATACTGCGTTCAGTTCTGGGGCCCCCAGTACAAGAAAGACATGGACCTGCTGGAGGAGGGCCACAAGGATCACCAGAGGGCTGGAACACCTCTTCTATGAAGACAGGCTGAGAAAGTTGGGGTTGGTAAGCCTGGAGAAGAGAAGGCTCCGTGAGGGAGACCTTGTAGTGGCCTTCCAGTACCTTATGGGGGCCTAAAAGAACGCTGGAGAGGGACTATCAGGGAGTGTAGTGGGGAGGGGTAGGGTGAGAGGTAATGGTTTTAAAATGAAAGAGGACAGATTTAGATTAGATATATGTAAGAAATTCTTTACTATGAGGGCAGTGGGACACTGGAACAGGTTGCCCAGAGAAGTTGTGGATGCCCCACCCCTGGAAGTGTTCAAGGCCAGGTTGGATGGGGCTTTGAGCAACCTGGTCATATGGAAGATGTCCCTGCCCATGGCAGCTGGGTTGGAACTAGATGATCCTTAAGGGCCCCTTCCAACTCAAACCATTCTATGATTCTATGAATTCATGATTATTGTTGTTTCCCAGATACTTATAGTCTCCAAAGTCTGTGTAGGAACAGTTGCATTTTCTTCTGCCAGTGCATCTTCACGAAAGCATTACTTTATTGCATCAGTGCTCTTAAACAACAGTTGGTAAAGAATAGTTTGATTAAATTTTTNCTAAGGTGGAAATGGACAGTTTTGTGAAGAAAGCAAGCACTTGCAAAAATCATTTTTATGAGAATTCAGATACGTGCAGGTTGTGTTCCTATTCACAATGAAATCCGGCTTCAAAACTACAACAAAATGGAACTGCTATCCTTTAAATAACATTGCTACAGATATTAAATATTTTACAACTGATACTATGGCCATGCAACTTCAGAATATCTGCAATACTTCTATTTCTTTGTATGCATTCCTGAATAACAGATTTTGTCCTCTGTTTTCTTTATTTTCCTGATTAATAATTTCCTATTATTATTATTTTCAGAATAAAGATAATCATGCATACTGCAAACCCATTCCAAGTTGAATACCAAGACTGTAATTCAGTTGAGATGCTCTGTTTCCATTCATAAATCACCTGGAGTCTGCTCTTGTGTCAGCAGAACTCTTCAATTGAATTTCATGCTTCTACTCAATCAAGGATCATCTATATCACATTGTAAAGTGACGGAACTTGCACTATGGCGAGAATGAACTGCGAGATCTGCATAGCACTGCTTTTCAGAAGCATGTAACTCAAAAACTGCAGCTCACATTTCGTTCTGATTTGGCATGGTTGATTGTCAGTGGTAGCTCCATAAAAATGTCTGTTTCACTCATAAAATATATCATTCTTCACATCCTATACCTACATTTACGTATTTGTTTCTCCTGGAATGTTAAAATTGATTTGGGACTACCTTAGATTTTCAGAGACATCTAGTCTCTACGCTGAGCCATAAAAAATTTCCAAAACATATAATTAGTGTATTAATGAAGAATAAACCAAGTAGACAATGTGAGGAGCAACTCAGTATATACTATAGTGATTTTACTGTTAATCATGTTAATGACCTCTTTACAAAAAATATTGATTTGACTTCTCTCACTGAGTTTGGATTTTATCGCTCTCTCAGTCATATGTTCCAGTTCTTATTTTCTGCAAGTTTTCAGTATTTTAAATTTGACATGTTTAGAATCCGATATAAACAAACTGAGAAGTAAAACAGATAAGCTGGTTTTACACAGATCTAAAAATTCAGAAAACAGCTATGTCTTGGTTAAGGGGCTTATTTGGCAATGTTTTTATATTTAAGATTTCTGTGCCTCTTGTCTCCATCTGTAATATGGGTTTAATTGTACACTTACTTTAATGGGCAGATTAAACAGTAGAATTTCCTAAATTTAATGTAAAAGCAAGACTTAAAAAGAGTAAATCTGCCTACTTACTCTCTCCAAAATATTTCCCAAAGAATTATGCAATACCTTTAACTAGTTCAATTCCTTAATTATTCTTATTTTCCTAAACATATATTTTGTTCCCTTATTCTCCAAACCCTACCACCACATCTTCGGATTATGAGAAAATTCGGGCTGTTTTACTCCTACATAAATGGCAATTAACTAACAGGCTTGCAATTGTTGTAGAGTATGACCTTGTACTTGGGGAATTCTCACAGACATACAGATACCTCAGAAATTGGGAGTGGAGTGGAGAGGGAAATAAAAGGACAGAAAAAAACGTCCCTATGCCTCTTGAGTAGCCTTTTAGACTCAGTATGACTACAGCCAGATCTGCTCCTCAAAGAGGTGTTTTAAAGAAAAAATATAATTACTGATTGTGTTGAACTTATGGCACAGCCAA
This sequence comes from Chauna torquata, assembly GCA_013399475.1. Taxonomy (NCBI): domain Eukaryota; kingdom Metazoa; phylum Chordata; class Aves; order Anseriformes; family Anhimidae; genus Chauna; species Chauna torquata. The sequence goes on from VXAL01016798.1 coordinate 25,772, forward strand.
AAAGCATATGAATAATTCTGAATTTTAGAACATAGTCTGAGTAGTGTTCAATAAGCAACAAAAACAGAGTAAATATATAAAGAGCATCTCGTTAATGATGACTTTCCGCCCTAGACACCAAAGTCAATAGTCCTCTGGTGAAAATAGCATATTATAGTTAGAGATTCTCATTAGATATATGTGCAGAGAAACAGAGGCAAATTTAGTAGTGTGATTCCTAACTTCTGAGAGTCCGATATAGCAACTTTAGTTTTGTTTTATCATATATATACATGTTGTTGTTGGTTTTTAATACTATAGAAAAATATCCTTTTTTTTTTTTTCATTTAAAATTATAGAAGAGAATTTCAAATAACATAATGAAAAGAGAGAGGGAAAATTCCTAATACCTCTTGGGAAATTAATCCTAATGCATACAAATATATAGGATATATAGGTTGAACTCCAGTTGAGGAAAATGCTTTCAAGAGTGAAAAACATTGAAAAGAAGAAAAAAAAATTGGTTCTGTTGATTATGTATAAATCAAAGTCACATAGTTACCCCAAGAAAAATGATTGATATATGCAGACTTCATAGTAAACTACATAAGTGTCAGGCACACCATTAATATTTAAAGCTCTCTATTCACTGAACCTAAAGACTTAAAATAGGAATCAAGGTACAGCTTAGTTATTGCTTTGTTCTTAGGGGCTCTTTCAGATAAGCTGATTGCTTTTACCTTCAAAGAGGAGTTTTAGGGACAAGTCTTATTGGTCTGGCTGACTAGGACTGTGTAGATCTTCATATGATCCTCCTTCATGATAGTATTTACAAAGGATGACCTAGCCTCCTTGTTGGTATATCCTTAACATAGTGATAACTGTAGCAGATACAGAAGTTTGAAGAAGAAGCTTGGTTTTCTGTTAGCGTTCTCGCTTTCCACCTTGAAATAGGTCAAAAAACAAATACTTTTGGATGACACCAAAGATATAATGCAGACCTAAGAGGCCATTGTCAGAACAGTATAGAAGGATGTGGAGTAGGAAAGAATATTACTGCTGCTCTGAAATTTATTCAAACTGAAACTAACTGCCACAGAAATTAATAGTCATGAAAGAGGACTTGGGAGAGAATGATCTTTTCCACTAATTCATTTTGTCCTTGAGTAAGTAATTTAATCTGTTTTTATTTATCCAGATCAAAAATATAGTGGAGATTGTGCTTTTTTGTAAAATACTTTAAAGTCTACAAATGAAAAAGGCTATTTAAAATTTATTAACTTCATCAGGAAGCAACAAAAGTGGGCTACTCCAGGAGTGAAGGCAAACCAGGTGACACAGTGAAAACCTTTGGGTACTCCACAGTATGTAAACAAGGTAAGAAGAGTCAGCTGCGCAGATGCAACATAGCGAAGAACTGTCTTGGAGCAAATGCAGCCAAAACCCTACCAAGGGTTGTTTCACTCAGGGTGCTGACAAGCTCCAGGAAACCTTGAGTCTCTACCATTCATTAATTACAGATTCTTGGCTAATTGGAATCCTCCTAGAATTTGGTTTTCACCTGAACAGTTATTTCTTAATAGTACAATTATCGGTCAACCTATTCAATATTTTTTTATACACGTACAAATGTATTTTACCAAACAAAACCCTAAACATATTTGTGATTTAGTCTTTACATTAGTGTGATTCAGTCCTTTTTTTTTTTTTTTTTCTTTGATTTTAAGTTGTATTCAGATTGTACACGTCTGTGTTTTCTACTTCTCTAATGAGTGCCTAATAAAGATGCTAAATTTCAGAATATTTTATAGGACTTTGTGTTTCTATACTTCAGTTGCAGAGTACAGTTACTAGGTATAGTCCTTTGTTCTCCACTTTGTTTGCTTGCAGGATGAAATAAATGATAACACTTCTATTTCTAGCAACAGTTTCTGCAGGTACCACAGCCATAATCTGTTCCATTAATATCAAAATAATATTGGAATAAGCTTATTTTCTTTTCTCTTATTCATTTCTTGATCTTTTCTCTTAGCTTTCAGCAAGTAGTTTGTAAATAGGAGTATGATGCAAGTTGTTAACACACATAACCTGAAGAAGTAAGAGGTTTTCAGACGGCATCAGCTGAGTAAACAAAGCTGATTTTATGGTAAAATGGAAAGGTTAGGAGATCTTCACATTATTTTTAAAATAAGGGGGAAAAAAAATCTATTAAAGGATACTAGGAAAGGAAAATAAAACATAAAAAAATAACAATAATGCAGGAGTTGCAAACATTTGTGCATAGTGGGAGAACCTTTTTCCATAAAATGCAAACTCTTTCTTTACAATGACATCTTAAGCTCAAAAATACATAGATAGATAGACAAAAATTCTCCAATGCATGGGTTCCAGGTTCATTTCAATACATCACCTGATGCATCCTGGACAAGTACACTTCCACATAAAAAGTGAGTTAATGCTACTTCAGCAAAAAGTAATATTTTAAAGAGTAAACACTATACCTTTTTACCCTATTTTCCTTGTTAGAATTATGTCTCTGGTTGCTGTGGTTTAACCTGGCAGGCAGCTAAACATCACACAGCCATTCAAGCACTCCCCCCCACACACACACTGGGATGGGAGAGAAAATAAAAATAAATAAATAACTAAAATATTTTTAAAAAATATTAAAAAACTCATCGGTTAAGACAAAAAAAGTTTAGTGGGATAGAAAAGAAAAGGAAAGGAAAATAATAATAATAATAACAGTAATAATAATGATAAAAGAATATACAAAGCAAGTGATGCACTATGCAATTGCTCATGACCTGCTGACCGATGTCCAGCCAGACCCTCAAACAGCAGCAGCCCCCCTCAGCCAGCTCTCCCAATTTTATTGTTCAGCATGACACCACATGGTATGGGACGTCCCTTTGGCCAGTTTGGGTCAGCTGTCCTGGTCCTGTCCCCTCCCAGCTTTTTGTGCATCCCCAGCCTCCTCGCTGGCAGGGCAGTATGAGAAGCTGAAGAGTCCCTGACTCTGTGTAAGCACTTCTCTGCAACAACGAAAACATCAGTGTGTTATCAACATTATTCTCATCCTAAATCCAAAACACAGCACCATAGCAGCTACTAGGAAGAAAATTACCTCTATCCCAGCCAAAACCAGGACATTTTGCCTTCAGTAAAACTATCTTAAAAATCTCTCAGAAAAAGTGGAAACAGAAGCTGGTCATTTGCACCTCTAAACACATATTTCAGAAATGGATTCTTATTTATTTATTTATTTATGTGTATTTATTTTTTTCTGGCTCATCTTTACTGGAACTTTAAGAAAATTACTCTTCTTGTAACCTTGATTTGCCATCTCTGAGTTCATAAAAGTAAAACATATATTTTATTTTCATCAACACTGACAACAGCAGCTGAGATCAAGCAAAATGTTATATTAGGCAAGAAACGTAGCTATGCATGAACATCATCCCCCAGGGCTACAGTATGAATGGTAGAATCCATTTGTTTCTGGGGCCTGGCTGGGACATGTATTGCACATGTGCTGTCTGGGTTCTTCTTGTCACAGATTGTGTTGCTCATTGAATTAGCAAACGGCAGCTGAGCCTGGATCCTGCATTTGCTCCTGCTTGTACAAAAGCTGTAAAAGAACTCTCAGGGAATGAAAGCCTAACCTGAAAGTATGTACTGCTCCATACACCAGTACAGCTCACTCCTCCTCCTCTTCCTCTGTCTCTCTACAACCAAATAGTTTAAAAATGGTTACTAGACCAGATTCATCTGCCCCTTACTGCCGTATATATTCCCATTCCCCGCTTCAAAAGAGATGACTATGTTCTTGTTCCTTTATGTAAAGACACTCGATTCCTCAAGGGAATATGTTTGCACAGGGAGACGGCTACACACGTGTTCATATTTGGTCTGGAAAACAAAGAAATCAGAAGACAATAAGCAGTGAACTTTGCTGGGTAGACAGTTTCTTATTGTGGTGTTGAATTTCCCTCAAATATTCCTCAAAGATTAAATAAAGTAGCTGAAGATTTTAAGAATGAGTCAGCAGCCTGGAATCTTTCAGTGTTGTCATACAAGTGAGTGGTTCTCTGGAGTAAACTAAATTAATTGAATGAAACCCAACTGCATTGTTCAGATGAAACAACAGGTTGTTCCGTAGCTGGAAGCCATTGATACAAAACAATTTCATTTCTCTTATGAATATATCAGAATTTATTTAAGACCAATAACATTTACTGAGTATTTTTCTGAATGGAATTCAGGCATAGAGATGACAATTCATGAACATTTTAAAAAAAAATTAAATAGTTTTCAATTACACTATACTATAAGGACTTTTTTCTTATCTTACAAAACGAGCTACAATATCCTCAGCTAAAAAAAAAACAAAACAAAACAAAATGAACTAACAAACCCAACCTTTAAATATTTTTAGTTTACTGCACTGTCATCCTCTCATACATGCACCTACATTGAATTCAATGCATGCTGCCCATAGAAACACTATAGTATTTGTATTTATGCAAGGGTAACATTATTGGGTCTACAATGAATGTTATTGTATCAATTTAAGCACTTGGTTTTGATATTTTTTAGGTATTTTTAAGTGGAGTTTTGCATAAACATTTTTTTTCCCCATGAATTCCCAAAGGTATAATGTGTTGCTGAACTTAAACAAAACATTTGAAAGTTTATTTACTGTAAGTTGACTTTATGCTAGTATACTAACAGAAAAGAAGTAAACAAGGCTGAGGCATTTAACACCTTTGCTTTGGTCTTTATTAGTAAGACTAATTTTTCTTGGGGTTACCCAGCCTGCTGAACTGGAAGACAAAGACAGGGATCAGAATGAAGGGAAATGGTTAGCAACCTACTACACCACATGAACACATACAAATCTACTGGGCCGGAAGGAATCCATCCAAGAGAACTGAAGGAGCTGCAGAAGTGCTCACCAAGCCACTTTCAATAATTTGCCAGCAGTCCTGGCTGACCAGGGAGGTCCCAGTTAACTCAGGCTAGCAAACGTGATGCCCATCTGCAATAAGGGCTGGAAGGAGGATCTGGTTAATTACAGGCCTGTCAGTCTGCCCTCAGTGTCAGGGAAGATCATGGAGGAGATCATTTTGAGTGCCATCACACAGCATGTACAGGCTAACCAGGTGATCAGACAGAGTCAGCATGGGTTTACGAAAGGCAGGTCCTGCTTGGCTAACCTGATCTCCTTCTATGATAAGATGACCTGTTCAGTAGATGAGGGAAGAGCTGTGGATGTTGTTTACTTGACTTTAGTAAAGCATTTGATACTGTTTCCCATCGCATTCTCCTGGAGAAACTGGCTGCTTATGGCTTGGATGGATGTACTCTTTGTTGAGTAAAAACTGGCTGGATGGCCAGATCCAAANTTGAGTAAAAACTGGCTGGATGGCCAGAT
>VXAL01016800.1:0-26060 GCA_013399475.1 Chauna torquata
TATTGAGTCAAAGACAAAGGAATAGCATAATTGACGAAAAAAATTGAGATCTGAAGCCACAGAATAACCTAGTTTTAAATTAACATACATTTGAATACCTGCCGAGCTAAAACAGCATTTTGAAATACTTTCCTTAATGAAACTAAAACACTTAAAAAAAACTGAATAAAATTTCACGATATCTATCACAACTTTATTTATCAAGTCTACTAGATATTGATGGTTTAATATTCTGTACAAATTACAAAAGGCTGCTATAATTTATCTCTGTGGTCTGGGTAATGTTTAAGTGGAAACTCACAAGCTGAAGTAATCACAACGCCAACACATTCACTAGATACGCCACAGTCTGAGGTAAGAGCAGTGATAAAACTGAAGTGATTACTGTAACTCTTCAAAGTACATATTATGACAAACATAAATGATCAACATTGAAAATATAGCACTGGCTGCAGATATTATAACCAGCTTTAAGTACCTGTCTGCAAATGGTGATGCCTCATGAAAAGAGTAGAACATTCTGCTTGTAAAAGTAGATAACATAGCTAAAACTAGTATCTGCACATTTTCTTACTCATTTGTTCATGATTCACATAACATCAATTTTAAAAGTTCTGATTTACAAGAGTCTTCATCTCTCTCATATTCCACTGAATTGCTACCTTTCCATTCAAAGGATAAGAATAGTCGTATCAGATAGACCTGAGGAACCACTTAGCCCAGTAGATTGGGATCTGGGCACATTTAAAACCAGATGTCTAGAGAATAATACTAGAACAAGAACATATATTTCATGCTTCTTCTAAACCCTCTTCCAGCTTCTAAACAGACCTTCTAAGCCAGAGGTAAATTCTAAGCACTCACTAAACCTCCACAGCTTTCTTCCCCACCACTAATTTGTCCAGTCTCCCTCTGAGCTCAATCAAGCTTTTAGCATCCACATCAACCTTTGGCAGAGTTCCACAATTTAACCTCACACTGCATAAACACCCATCTACTTTTTACTTTGAACTTACTGTCACCTAGCTTCATTTCATGCCCCTTCATTCTTAACTGGAAGAAAGAGTGTACAATCTATTCCTATCTACCATCTGTTCCTAGGACAAAGACAAGCCGTCTCACTGAAGCAGCATTTCTCAATTTTTTTACTCATCCCCTCTATGTAAGATTCGAGCCTTAACTTAAGAGTGCTGCTGTCCCAGCAGTTCCTAATACTGTCATGCTGGCAGGTCCACTGTGCTTACCACCTACACCCATCCTCATGATACTATGCTGATGTAGCCTGGTGTAGAGGAAACAAGAACCTGACAAAGCTGAAGTTCAATGAGAACAACCATTAGGAAATTCAGGAGAACAACACCATCTGTTAACATTTTATCTCCCAGAATTTTAAGTCCCATACTTGAGCAATCTACCATTGTAGATTGTACAGTCCTGTTAACTTGGTTCTCCCCTCATCACAGGAAACTGACTCAGTTTCCAAACTAGAATATAAAAAGGCACCATAGTAAAGGAAGAGGACCAAAGTCTACACAATCAAACAAGGCATCAAAAGCTCTCGGGCATCAACACAAGGAACACTGACCATTACCAATGTCACCATCGCAGCACTATCACTTGCCAAAAAGTCCTTCCTAAGAAGAAAAGCATTTCACTAACAGTCAGTGAAATCAGCACCCTAACATGGTAAGAAGCACTTGAACAGGATGTTGTGGGTTAACCTTGGTAGGCAGCTAAACACCACCCAGCTGCCCTTCACTCTCCCCATGAGGGATGGGGAAGAGAATCGGAAGGGTAAAAGTAAGAAGACTCACGGGTTGAGATAAATACAGTTGAATAGGTAAAGCAAAAGCTGTGTGCACAGGCAAAGCAAAACAAGGAATTTATTCACTGCTTCCTATCGGTGGGCAGATGTTTAGCCATTTCCAGAAGAGCTGGGTTTCATCACAGATAACACATACTTGGGAAGACCAATACTAACTCTGAACATCCCCCCTTCCTCCATCTTTCACTCAGCTTTTATTAACGGGCATAAAGCCATATGGTATGGAATATTCCTTTGGTCAGTTTGGGTCAGCTGTCTTGGCTGTGTCCCCTCTCAAATTTTTGTACATCTCAGCCTACTCTCTTGCAGGGCAATGTGAGAAACAGAAAAGGCCTTGACATTGTGTGAGCACTGTTCAGCAACAGCAAAAACATCAGTGTGTTATCAACACTGTGCTGGTCACAAATCCAAAACATACCACCATATGAGCTCCCATGAAGAAAATTAACTCTCTCCCAGCCAAAACTAGTACACAGTATTATGGTGAGAATGTACAAAACAGTTGATGCCACTCAGGCAACTTATACTCTGCAGACATTTTCAGTGGTGAAAGGAATTTGCATATATGCAATAGATGCCTCCATATTAAATGGCAAGTAAAGAAGATCCAAATTTCACCCTGATTTGATACCTGACAAACAGAAGTAAATTTCATGTAATGTAAAGTACTATTAACAGACTTAGAAATAAACATTTTCTCTTAAACATACCTCTTGCTACCTGATTGCGACATGCACGAAGGGACTGAAAGAGGCTGAAGCCATCAATTGTCACAATTGCTGCCGGATACAAGATACTTAGTTCTTCATTCTGTGGAAGAAAATGAAAGGCAAAAAAAATCACTGTTACTGTTGTAATAGTACAAGCTAGAAAACAAGCTGTTAACTATGTGAAGACAAACATTACATCTAACAATTAATTTCTAACAAGCCCCACACAACACGATAAGGCAGAACTATAAAAATTAAGTATTACAATGTCCTATATATGAACAGTTATTTAAGCCTGTCATTTTATACTTTATCTTCTTTCAATGACTTTTATGTTTGCTTAATATATTCTATGGCTTAGGGAGAAAACAAAAGTTACAGCAGCTTGTGAAGGCCAAAGAAAAACAGGTTTATCTAGAATATAACTATCAAGATTTTTACGAGTCAAATTCTGAAAGTAGATTAGCACCTTAATTACCGCTTGGGCACAAAAATGTTAACTTTGTCATATAAATTCAAGATTCAAAGTCCTTAATGTTTCTGTATTTCAAAAATGATCCCAAAGTGTCATGCTAAATCACATGAGTATTTGCATAAAGCAAACTTGGTAATTTCTATAACTTCATTAGTTTTCTGCATAACGCATGCCAACTCAGCCAAGAGCAAAGAAAGCTGGCTTTTCTACTAAATAGCCTGAGCTCTACAAGAATCTTCTCTGCAGGAAATATTCATAATGACATGCAGATTCTTAGCACTATCTCCCATACACATTGTTTTAATTTTCCGCTACCTTCTCTATGAAATAAGGTAAGTGCTTACGAATGAGTACATATAGCTCTTGACATCTATCAAGTTCCATTTTCTTTCATCAGTATATTATATTTTGTGCACATAAGTGAAAAAACAGGAAATGAATGAAGCCTTCCTTTGTAATGTTGTCGCAGAGAAAATGAGAACAAATCTACAGAGCTAACTAAATACTCAAAATATAAAAGAAATGCTGAATTCTCAAACTATACAGACAAAAGTAGTTCTAGAACAAGAAATCCACAGTCTCTTGTTCTAAGGAATTTTCTACACGTCAAAAACTGGTAAAGGACGTAGGTGATTCACAGAGAAGACTCCCTTCCATACCCCTTAACACTGCCACTTCGCTTTTGAAATAATCTGACAAAACCTGTTCTGTGACACCAGGATGCCTGGGAATTTCATAGGTTCTGCACTTAAGCTGCAGGACAGGATCTTCATTTAAAAGCTGTGCAAGAAGCAGTACTCCACTCTAAAAGAGAAAGAACAATGAGTATGAACACTACTGTCTTTTTTCTTAGGGAAGGCAAAAAGCATTATCTGCAGAAACAGATGTTTTATAGAAATAGATGTTTATTATAATAGCTACCTTGTGGGCCTGCCACGCTGAGAAACATACCTCAGTGTAAAAACGTACATAGCCAGAGGTGAAGCCAACCACAATGCAGGTCCAGTCAGGACGACCTGTGGAACTCCTGTTTCACAAAGATACACCAGAAGTTAAAAACAAATCCTGCTCTAAGCTGTAGACATACAAAAGTAAGGAGACTGATGATGCATATTCATAGGAATATAAATCCTTACCTCTTCTGACTTGCCAATGGGATACACAACACACTACTCACACATTCACTAGAAACAGAAAGATAAAACTAATAAGCATACTTTATCCTCCAGTTGTGAAAGTTTGCTCTATGTGACAGATCTTGCCAAGTCAACATTTTTAATATTTTAACAATATATTAATGCAGCACACAATTTATCAAATTCATACTAAAAAAGGCAAAAAAGAAAACTTTCCTTTTAAAGACATTTTAAATTACAAGTTCATATAAAGAATGCCCAAATATATTACATAAGTGCTTATTACATCTTGTTAATGTTCTCTGTCATCATACAGAGTGTTTATTCTGTCAGTACTCTTCAGTAAAGACTCAATTCAAATGACACGTACCTAAAAGGTGAATAAATTTTTTCTGATCTATAGATATATACCAAGAATAACTCTTAAAAAAAAAAGAACCATACTTATCAAAATATATTTCTGAAATACATTATGTAATTGGGTAGATTTTACACGCACTGCATTTCACCACTTTATAATTTGAGAACATGTCAAGAGCTAACATGGTCTTCCTAGCTAACAGAATAATCTGAGCATGTTCAATGCATGGCAGGCAGAGCATGCAAAAGGCAAGCAGAGGAGTAGGACACTATTTCAAATCAAAAGTTATTTAACTGTTACCACAATAGAAAATTTTTCTGGGGAAACAGAAGCAACACAAAAGTTTTATGAAATAGCATATAAATTCAAGATGACATTCCAGACAGCACTTAAAGCATAAATGCCTGCAGTACTGTTGATTATCTGCATTTCAGGTTGCCTTCATTCCCCAAGGAGTGATTAAATAACCAGCCTAGACAATTACAGAAAAAAAGCTTTCTAAATGCAAGTTTGACATGAGTTGCAATAGAATCTCAACTTAAAAGTAAAGTTAAATATTTCAGTGAAACCTCATCTTTAACAGGAAAGTTTAGCCACCACAGAACATTACCAGTTGAAGACAACTCTGGGCAAAAGAAATTGCAAGCCTTTAGTCAACCTGACAGTAACTGTCATATTTACACTTCCACATAAACAGAACCCTCACCCACAGGAAACACTTGCAAACCTTAAATTGAGCTGTAGCAAATATAACTGTGTTTATCTAAAGAAAGATACCCGTTCCATATGACAGCACCTCTCAGGGTTCTAACAGTACTAAACCCCCAGAGTTCTTGTTTTTGTTTGCTTGTTTTTAATAAAAGATGATAGGGTAATTTCAATGGTAGGATGGGGAACAATTCTAAAGTGACACACCATAAAACAGTTCAAATCTATGGCAGCAGCAGCAGGTTTATTTTTACAGATTGGAGACAGGCTGATTTAGTCAACACCTCCTGCAGCATAACAGAAGGTTGGAAGGCAATAGGCATGTTCAAAGGCAGACAGCAACTCAAGACTGCAAACTTGATAATGAAATCCAAATCCTTCCCCATATGGGAGATTCCAGAAAGTGTCAGTCTGGTTATGTGAAGACAGATCTAGCAGAAATTTTGTACAAATATCAAAGGTATGACCAAGGTAAATTTTCCAAGTCCTCTAAATGACTTAGAGCCAAAAAGCATTTCTAAAAGTGACAGAAACGTAAAAGGCTATTTACTATTGAGATCAAAGATGCAAAACACAGATGAAATTCAATGCATCTAAAAAGATGAACACAGAAAAAGCACATGAATGCTCCTCACTGCTTGTAATGTGGACTTTCTTAATCAAGGAGATGACTTCCTATTTGCTTAAGGTTTTGAAAATGAAAAGAAGTATGAAGTTATTTTAGAACTACATTTCCAGTTGCAACATTCCCTGACAAAATTCCATCTCTATTATAAACGTAGATTTTCAAAAAGACTACACATACTTTTTTCTTCTAGAACAGGAACTTGTAAAAAGTTTGATAACCTAGATTTGTTCAGAATTTCTAAATTAGATACTAATACACTGATCTGCACAGACAGCACCTCTCAATTTATATGAACTTGTTTTGAGATATCACACTGCCCATGACGAGCAACTTGTGCAGACAAAGGTCACCGAACTTACCCCATTTCCATTTTCAACATTAAAACACATAAAACTATGAATGCACTTGGATAAAAGCCAAAAAAAAGTATATGCTACCAATTATTAAATACGAAAAAAGCATTTTAATCACAACTACATTTCAATACCTACCCTTCTTCAACATTCAGAGAGCCACTCCAGCCAACAGCATACTGCATTTCTTCTTTTCCCTTGTCACTGTGCTTCCATTTAGCTGTCATTAAGAACAGACATCATCTATAAAACTGTAACATCTTACACCTCACAGATATAATTATATTCCTAATCTCTTCTGTACAATGCATCCTACCACACTTTGATTAAGCACCAATTACATACCTTGAAGACTAAAAAGAACACTGTTTTTAGTGACTTTTCTAAAGAACTCTTATGTTTTCTTACAAAATCACATAGAATATACTATTAAAGTCCTTCTGAAATGCTTAGTTTTGTTTAAAAAGCTACATACAGTAATACTCACTTCACCAAATTTTAAAAGGTTCAATTAATAAAACAGGAATCTTTGGGATAAAAGCACTAAGCAAAGGCAAAATTCTTCTCGAATAATTACTTAAGTTGAGCTTAAACAGATAGCAAAATTTTAATTTTAACCTCCAAGAAGGGCATGGGAATCCTATACTAAATCTGACAACTTTTAATCATCACATCATAATCAAGGTTAAAAAACACTACACTTTCTTATTCACAGGGTACTATTACAACTGACATTTTATCGTTGAATTATCTTCCAATTGCAAATGGACAACTAAAAAAATTAGTGTTGTGTGGCATTTGTCTGACACCTAAAACTTGAGACATAGGAACACTTCTGTGACTGCATGGTACAGTTACCACTGAGCAGTTCAGCAGCAGCAGCTCTCCAGCAGGTGAGCTAAATCATCTTCTTATTCTTGATCTAATAAGAACTTTCTGAGGAGTACTGCTGTCTTTTTATTTTCAGTGAAAAATTAGCAACTAACCTACATGGATTTTTGGAACATATAACTCTGCAGAGAATGACATTTGCAGCATGACAACTTAATGCAATCTGCCTAACTATGCAACTCCAAGCTTCAACAACCTGTTTTTTTGTGGTTTTGTTTTTAAAGGATATCATCATAGAATCGTAGAATGGTTTGGGTTGGAAGGGACCCTTAAGGATCATTTAGTTCTAACTCCCCAGCCATGGGCAGGGACACCTCCCACTAGATCGGGTTGCCCAAAGCCCCATCCAACCTGGCCTTGAACACTTGCAGGGATGGGGCATCCACAATTTCTCTGGGCAACCTGTCCCAGTGCCTCACCACCCTCATAGTAAGGAATTTCTTCCTAATGTCTAATCTAAATCTACCCTCTTAGTTTAAAACCATTACCCCTTATCCTATCACCACACTCCCTGATAAAGAGTCCCTCTCCAGCTTTCCTATAGGTGCCCTTTAAGTACTGGAAGGCCGCTATAAGGTCTCCTCCTCTTCTCTAGAAGCTGACTGGAAGCTGGCAAACATTGTCCCAGTTTTCAAGAAGGGCAATAAAGATGACCCTGGTAATTACAGGCCTGTCAGTCTCACTTCAGCGCCTAGTAAAATTATGGAGAAAATTATTCTGAGAAATACTGAAAAACACCTGAAGGACAATGTGGTCATTGGTTGGACAATACAGGTTCACAAGGGAAAGATCCTGCTTAACAAACTTAATTTCTTTTTACAACAAGGTCTCCCATCTAGTTGACTAAGAGAAGCCAGTCGATGTAATCTTTTTGGATTTCTGTAAAGCCTTTGATATGGTTTCTCACAGCATCCTTCTGGACAAAATGTCCAGCACACAGCTAGATAAACACATAATACGATGGGTGAACAACTGGCTGACAGGTCGGGCTCAAAGGGTTATAGTAAATGGAGTTACATCAGGCTGGCAGCCAGTCACTCGTGGGTTTCCCTGGGTTCCATTTAGGACCAGTTCTCTTCAATGTTTTCATAAATGACTTGGATGTAGGACTAGGAGGTGTATTGAGTCAGTTTGCAGATGATATTAAATTGTGAGGAGCTGTTGACTCTGTTAAGGGCAGAGAGGCCTTGCAGAGAGACTTTGACAAATTAGAGAGCTGGGCAATCACCAACAATATGAATTTTAACAAGAACAAGTGCCAGATTCTGCACCTGTGAAGGGACAACGCTGGCTATACATACAGACTGGGGAATGAGAGGTTGGAGAGCAGCCCCACAGAAAGGGACCTGGGGGTTCTGGTTGACGGCAAGTTGAACATGAGTCAACAGTGTGCTCTAGCAGCCAGGAGGGTCAACCATGTCCTGGGGTGGATCAGGCACAGCAACACTAGCTGGTCGAGGGAAGGGATTGTCCCACTCTACTCTGCGCTGGTGCAGCCTCACCTCGAATACTGTGTGCAGTTCTGAGCACCACAATGTAAGAAAGACATAAAACTATTACAGAGGGTCCAAAGGAGGGCTATGAAGATGGTGAAGGGTCTAGAGGGCAAGATGTATGAGGAGCAGCTGAAGTCACTTGGTTTGTTCAGCCTAGAGAAGAGGAGGCTGAGGGGAGACCTCGTGGCAGCCTACAGCTTCCTCACAAGGGGGAGCGGAGGGGCAGGCACTGACCTCTCTGGTGAAGAGTGTCAGGACCCGAGGGAACAGCATGGAGCTGTGACAGGGGAGGTTCAGGCTGGATGTTAGGAAAAGGTTCTTCACTGAGAGGGTGGTCAGGCACTGGACCAGGCTCCCCAGGGAAGTGGTCACGGCACTGAGCCTGCTGGAGTTCAAGAAGTATTTGGACAACGCTCTCAGACATGTGGTCTGATTTTTGGGTGATGCTATGTGGAGCCAGAAGTTGGACTCCATGATCCTTGTGGGTCCCTTCCAACTCAGGATATTCTACGACTTTACAATTCTCTAGATAGAACAACCCCAGCTCTCTCAGCCTGTCTTCACAGGAGAGGTGCTCCAGCCCTCTGATCATATTCATGGCCCTCCACTGCACCTGCTCTAACAGGTCCATGTCTTTCTTATTCTGGGAGCTTCAGAGCTGAATGCGGTACTCCAGGTGGGGTCTCATGAGAGCAAAGTTGAAGAATCACCCCATATCATGAATTGCCCTGCATCATGCCCATGCATCAACAACTGCAGTTGTTAATACCAGTAGTAACCCAGGCAACAGCACATACGTAAACAGAAGCTGGCTGATCAGTGTTTTTTTTTCAGAGGTACTTTTAATAATATATAGTTTGAGAGTTCTACTTTAGAACAAAATAAAGCCACCCATTATTCAAGATGGAGAAGAATTTTCTATCAAAGCTGGAAACCTTAAAAACAATCCACCTCAATACTCCCTCCTCCAAGTAACAATGGCTCAGTTGATCTTTTTCAAGTGAGAAGAAAAAGAAGGTATTTTTTAAAGGACAGAACTAATACAAAAGTTTTGTTTTGCTTATTGAGCATGATTAATGTCAACATCTCTGATCAACCAGGTACTTACAGTATATTTTAAATTTAATTATTAATGGTAAAACAGTTTTCTCAGATCAAAATACAGCTGAAAAGACAAAATAAGTAACTTGCCAAACAGTACCTAGCAAATGCATGACAGGTACTACAAAACACTCCGAAATTCTTGAACATATGACTTGGGAGGGTAAGCAGACAAGGAAAAAATAGATCTTGTCCTGACTACTATTAAATGTACTAGCAATATATACTTAGTAGAATGTATACTTACACACTAAAAAGACTGCTTTCTGCTCATTAGCTATTACCATCAGGTCATTTGTTGGTGACAAGGACAACACACAGTCTTGAAGCCAGTAATTTCTCTGGTTCTTGGAAGCAGATTCTTCTTCTTCCTATAGGTAAAGCTTTAGTTAACATATGCAATATTTTTTTAAACACAGCAGTACCTGCAAGATTCATGACAACACTTTGTCTTGCTGTCAATACCAGTGCTGAACACACAATCAGTATCAAGTCACTAGAGCACCGACTTGCATAAAAAGCCATGACGCACAAAAAGGCATCAACCTTGCACTAATTATATCTGCATGTTTGCGAATCAGAAAACAAAGAACTAATCATTAACCCTACTTCAACATCTCCTTTCACCAAAAAGACAAATAAAGAATGAGATTTTAAGTTTTATTATTGATTAGACTAGATTATTATTATTGATTAGACTAGATTATTATTATTGATTAGACTAGATTATTATTATTGATTAGACTAGATTATTATTATTGATTAGACTAGATTATTATTATTGATAAAGTCTCCATGTCCAAACTATATATCCAGTCCTGCCTCCTCCTAACGCTCCAAAATGTTACTCCATTCTCTAGTATTTCAAAGCAGCTATTCAAAACAACCCAACAACTTCAGTGTGATCATTTTCTGATCTCTTAATTTATTCTGTTGTAATGAAGTTGTATCTACTTGGAAAAAAAAAAAAAAATACAAGTGTACTCCAGACGGAGAAAAACTGTTGGAAGGAGTTACATACATTCATGATCAGCTATTATGTTTATTTTCTTTCATAAGGTTATATATAAAAATGGTCATTTTGTGCACAGAATACCTTGAGTGTCCATCATATGGTCAATATTAGCACACTATAAACATTCTGGTAACTACCTTTGTCCGTGCTATCACTTGATTTACACAGGAAGACAATCTGTTTTCATGTCATTCTTGTCTGGTTACAGATGCCAAGTTCCATAGCAACAATTATTTTTAACCTAATTGCATTGGGAGTTAGGGTTGTAATAATATTTATTTTGAATTTTCCCTTCTACAGTTCTACAGTTCAAACACAGCAAAAGCTTTAGACTCTATTTATTACCAAGCCAAATGGTTTACAGCAGTAAGGTACATACCCCTGTTAAAGCTATCTTCAACCTGGACATTTATAAGAAACATTTGAGGATTAAATGCAAAGCTGTTTTCACTTATGACTCCCTAAAATGCAGTAGCAGGAAACTCCTCTATAAAAAAAAAATTGAAAGATACTTCACACACTGACCAACGACCCCACTCTCTCTATGCATTATTAGAAGCGCATACACTTCATTACTATGTGTGAATTGTACAACATTTCCCTCTCAGCTATACTGCTGGTGACCAGCGACAGGACCCAAGGGAACGGCATGAAGCTGCGACAGGGGAGGTTCAGGCTGGATGTTAGCAAAAGGTTCTTCACTGAGAGGGTGGTCGGGCACTGGACCAGGCTCCCCAGGGAAGCGGTCACGGCACTGAGCCTGCTGGAGTTCAAGAAGCGCTTGGACAACGCTCTCAGACATGTGGTCTGATTTTTGGGTGATGCTGTGTGGAGCCAGGAGTTGGACTCCATGATCCCTGTGGGTCCCTTCCAACTCAGGATGTTCCGTGATTCTATGAAATGCTCTATGAAAAGATCTGTGCAGTACAATTAAAGTCTGTATGAAAAAGAGATTGACTTCTTCCTACTCCTACCCATCATCAGTATAAATAACCTAGTCCTTGCCTGTGCAATATCAGCATGATAACGTTCCTTGAGAAATGCAGTTCTGTCAGGATAAGACAAGATAAAAACTTTTTTCCTTCCATAGAAAATGCATAATCATGTGACCTCACTCAGCAGGGACACCTGCAGTTACAAGACTGCAGTCCCAATTCCTAATAATTTTATCCAGGTATTTCAAAGACACAAAGCACACTGGCATTTTTCAAGACTTTACAAAGAGATAAAGTCGCCTGGGATACTCATGACAATTTTAACACTTTGTGACAGAGGTAAATGTATTAAGTGCAAAAACATAACCAGAAACCAAAGAAAATTCTTGTAGTTATTTTTAATGTAATGATTTTCAGACTGAGGAAATAGAAACCAAAAGAAAAGACTTGTTTAAAGATATTAATTACAATATCTCAGAGAACTCAAAATTATCTGTGTGCATAAACAACTTGAAATCTAAAAGACTTAAAATGTGGCCAACACATTAGTGACAAAAATAAGCTAAGTGTTAAAACAGGAAAAGCACTTAACTTGTCAAAAGTCTACTTTAAAAGGTGAAAAACAGCACGATTAAAATCAGCATTTAAGACAAGATTTCAGCACCACCATCCCTACAAAATAGGGAATCAGGTGCATAAAAAGATACCGTATGGAAGTTTTTTTTTTTTTTTTAAATTTTCAATGCCTTTATAAAAGTTGCTGTGTTCCATGAAACAGATTCTTGTCCAGGTGACTCGAGTAATTCCAAGAAAAGATGTATTTTACACCAACTATAATGCAAATCAAACTACAGTTAAAGTTTTAAAAAGGGAATTCATTGTTATATTACTTTAATAATTCTCAACTCTATGCTAGATTGATGAACTCATTTTGGTGTGTGTTCACTACTCAGACAGACTCATCCATATGCTTCTACACAAACAACCATTTTGCTGTGGTTGACAGTTCTTTCTGAAGAGTTTAACCTAGATCCACTAGCAACTTTTGAGGAAAACAAGCAAGCAGAGAGGGATTTACCTGCTTGGCCAGAAGCACTGGCAGGTCTTTAGCAAGAAGGGTGCGAACTAGGTGGCAGAAGAGTTTGCCATTTTAGAAAGAAATGAGTAAAAAAAAGATGACAATTCAGCTACACCTGCTGGATCTACCAAATTACAGCATAAGTATTAAAGTATTTGTTTCCCTCACCAAGGAAATTACAAGCATTACAGTACATGTAATAAAGACGCAGCCTGAGAAACATATTCATTTCATGAAAATTACAATGGAGCTGAATACCCATCCTGTTCAAGAGTTTTTATACTCCTTTCATTCCTTGACATCAGCATGAGAGTGATTCATCCCTGGGAGACACCATACTCATTTTAACTTCTCACCTCAGCTGTAATATCTGTTTCCCTGCTCAAGCAAATAGCTAAAAAGAAGCTATCCCACCCCTTGGGCACACTTCCTGCATATTGAGACAAATACAGCAGATAAGAGTTGTTAGCAAAGTGAGGTCTAGATTCCTCAGTCTACCCCAATAGCTCTGACATGGAATCAATCAAGCAGTTTTATTCAGATGATTCATTCAGATGCAGAGGATTTCCACACAGACAGCTTCCCTAATAAAACATCTTACGCAAGTCAGCTGGCAGCTAGAAGTCTCAGCCTTACCAACAATCCTGCACTAGCTGCATTATTCTCAGCTGCACTAGCTGGACAGAGGGATCTTTTTCTCCCTTTAAAGAGCAGCTGTGCTGCCTTCATCCTGCATGTGTAATTTCATCTCTCCTATAACACCATCCACATATCACAACATAAGAGTACTACGTGATCATTAGAAAGATGTTTACGTCAGTGGTTCGGGATTTAGGAGTCTTTGAATTAGATTAATTCATGGTTGATGACCATAACTTGATTGTCATGCCCAGGTTCCCAAAAGCCATCATTCAGACAGTTAACAAGAGCAAGGTACACAAAGATGTTTCTCACCACCATATCTAGAAAAAGTTAACTAGTCTTTCTTTTTCTCCTCAACACCTATTTTTGGGCATTAGTCCCAAGTGAAATGAAAGTCTATGCATCTATTTTTCAAGCGTTTTACTGTTCCATTTTTATCCAAATCTGATGCATTTCTAGCATTCCCTGTCCTCCACACATATTTTGGACTGACATTCACTAACCACGCAGGCAGCTGCAGAACATTAAAGCTGACAGTACAATCCAATTCCTGCTCAGAGGACACAACATGTAATTACATCAGCTTATTCATTGCTTTTAAAGTTCTGGCAATCATATTTCTCAATATTATTTATATATTGGAATGGCAACAAGCAGGAGAAAAACAACACAACCGAGAATGCGACTCACTTGACCAAAGCAATGAAAAAATAGACTACAATGACTACACCCATTACCAAGTAGGCACGCTCAAGTTTTTAGATCAGTTATAAAAGATTATATTAGTTCTCTTAAGAAAATCATCAACTGAGAAATAAGATGCACACACTGCTGGGACGTAGATATAAAGGCAATAGCTGTCATCATTCCAGCTTTCTTCGCCCTATAGCATGAAATTCTGTTCTCCCACGCATTCACAAACTTACTTAAGATCAGGGATAATGCACTTTAGGATTCGAATTACTCCTTAGGATGCATTCCTCTACTACAATAGTTAAATACATTGTTCTGATTATGGTTGAACGTACTGAGAATGTTGCTATCTCAAAACAAGCTGCATTTCTGAAGCTGTCGCAGTTCTCTGTTACTAAACATCAGGTACCAGCCCACTAATTCATAAGGAAGCTCTCTTTCAAATCCCAGAAGAATGTTTAGTTCAGTGTTTATTCTCAGCATGGTGTTTTTACATGTAACCATGACCAAGTTTTTCTAAGAGTCACCTGGATCCCAAGACTAGATGGCTGAGTTTGTCCTTCCACAATTACTGTTCAGAAGCTGCAGGGACCAAAATGGAGAGACCTACTATACAGTAACCTAATTATATATGTCCAGGATTTTTTTTTTTTATATATAGAAATAAAATAAATAAACTGAGGCTGGTTCTGTTTACTAGTCCTTAATAACATATCTTAGTTTTACCAAAGTTAAGGTGGATTTTAAATGCTACAAAGATGCATCATCTTTACTTCCTCAGAAAGAACTGCAAGACTGTTCCCACCAAAGGGAGGCTGAGTGAGACAAAAACAAAGCTTACTGTCTCTGGATAGCTATAGGGCAAAGAAGAACCAACAGCAGCACAGAAAGATCTGTGTATACTCTAGTGAGAAAAAAACCTACAGAATACAAGAATAATTATCACAATAATTAAATAATACAACCTACATTTAGAGACAATTATGGAAGCAATGGACAAAAGCAGAAACATTTAAAACACTGTTCAAGGTCCTTCTTGGCAAGGTGATAACTACACAGGGTAAAAAAAAACAAAACAAACAAAACAAAAAATAAACACACAAACAAGTGGAATAGTTATTTAGAAAAGGCAAGACAGCAAGGAAAATTCATACATATGAACTTACAGGTTCTGGTAATTCTGCTTCATCCCAGGCTCCCCAGCCACCATCTTCCCAGTTTGTTGGTTTACCTGCTTTAAACAAAAAAATATGTCAAATGAATACAGCACAGGCAAGGAAAAATAAAATCAAAACAGATTGTTGGCTGTTGTTTTCTTTCCCCCACCAATGCATTATAACTCCATTAATGGCAGATACCAAACAAGTTCTACAGAAAAAAACACAGTGGTAGAAATGGATGTCTTATTTCTCTCTATTTCCACTTCTGATACTATGAAAAAGTAAAAACTGTAAGATGTAACCTAAGTACAAATCAGAAACAGGTGTAACAACACTCGTGTTAAATTAATTCTGACAGACTGCACCTAGAACTGGGCCATAATAGCTTACAATGCCTGGTGCAACACATCACTGATCCTTCAGCAGGGCCTCTCTGTACTTTACTGAACAAATAATTCAATCAAATTTGTCTTTTCTCAGCTCTCTTGCAATGGCAGTGGAGAAACTAAGATGAATTTATAATTGTATTCAGCAAGTTTGAACAAAGAGTCAGGGCATAAGGGCAAAAATTGTGTGCCCATTTGACCAAAAAAAAAAAAAAACCACCAAAAAAACTTTCTATAGCAGGTATGGAGACCTAAGCCTAAGACCTTACTGTAAAATGTAAGCTTTAGCTTGATTTATAATTGTTACTACTCCAAAGACAACAAAAGCACTATCTTGTATGTACTAGCAGGCAGCTACATAGAGAAAATAAGGAGACAGCATGCTCTCTCCGGCCCTTCAAAGACTTCATGGACATGCCCCAGAGCATCATACCAACCGATGCAAGAAGCCCTGTAACATCATAAGAACCATGCGTGCACAATTTTATGAGAAATAATATTTCTGTATGCAATTAAAATATCTTCCATAAGTTTGTTTGTTTGTTTTAAAGTCAACTGCAGGATCAGCCAGCAGCAACTTAAGTTCATTTTAACATCAAATGACTATACCCATGGAAATTCACCTGTGAGAACAAAATCCCTGAGGCCAGAATAATGCAGATTTCACCACCACCACCACCACCCCCCAAAGCAGCCACAGCAAAAGCTGAAGCTATGGCTTCTGAGGGGAAAAGGCGCACAAGGACACTGGCTATTTACCTCTTTGCAAGATAACACAGAGAAAAACTAACAAGACACCAATCAGTTTCAATTATGGCATTCAGAAACCTGGTGGAAACCACAAGCTTACAAAATAACTCAAACACCTGCAAAAACTGCAATTTGTAGAGACAGGCCTACTTATCAGTTGTCTTATAAGGGTTAATGTACTAGTCATCTAAAAAACATTTGAAATTCTTTCATCTAAAAATACAGAATTGGATGGGAATTAAACAGCATATCCAAAGGGTAGTTATGCACAGGCATTAAGCAGTAAAAGATGCAGACTTCCTACAATCAGTAAGTTCAACACAGTTCTCCACCACCACCATCACTGGCACCCGCAACAAGTCAATAGGCATCACTGCAGCAGCTTAAAGAAACAAGTACTGAATTCCACTTTGATGTTACTGCCTCAGATTTTATATGACTTCAAGACTTTTCCAAGGATTTATTTCAAGTTTTTCATTAACTGATGTCATGGCTACATTGACCTTAAGAAGAAGTTTAAGCATCATGTCTCTAATTAGTTCAAATTTAGTTTTAAGCAAGCAAAACTTTGCCATTTTGGAAGGCCAGACAGTATGGACATGAAGAACATTCTTATTTCATTTGCTCTAAAAACTCTGGTTCCTTTAACACCAAAAAAAAGCCAACTAAAATCCAGTACAACAAAATAGAAATCTGTACTCTGTTTGTTTACACAGATCTTTAAACTTTTGTATGGCTAATGAAGACAAAAGACTTTAAAAATATTTTAGTTTAAGAAAGAAGTTTTCCACCAATGCTGTTAAGAAGGTGTTTCACAAGACTGTATAAGACAAAACATCCACTCCATGAATAACCTTTGTTAAAATTGAAACATCTGTACTATCTACAAAATGGGTGAGTCAGCCAGATTTACCGCATCATTGCCAATACAAAGCTGACTGCACTGTTATCTCAGGCCTAACTATGTAAGCAACAAGCTTCCGTGGGTCAAAGCCCCATCTTGTACTTGAGGTTGAGAATTTTCCAGTGTACAAATATATAAAGGACAATTATGGCAAATACTGTTGAATATAAACTGCAAGAAGAAAGCAGTAACCAACTTCAGTATTTAGTTTAAGGTAGCTAACAAAATCCTACTTCTCTTTGCATTCATTATATCAAAAGGAAACAAAATCTCCTTTCTACAAAATTCATGTAGGAAGGCAAACCGTCCGTGTGCCACAGTCCAGAGAGAGACATAAGCACATCCAAGAAACATTTGGGGCCAATGCCTTCCCCACAACACAGAGCAGACCAACCTTTCCAAGAAATCTCAGCCACTTTGATGCCCAGACAAATACCCAATGTAAAACTTTCACTGTGACAATTCTTGCTTTCTCCTTGTGAATAGCTACACTTTCATTGTTGTCATCATCTTCCTCAGACAAATCTAGTTCAATCAAAAAACGATGGAAAATGAGGTAATGGTGAGGCACTAGTCCACTGCTGAAGCTGCAGAGATCTTTCACAACTGTGACCTCCTCTGCAAAGCCAGCATCTCCTCCAGCTTGCAACCGTTACAAGCTTGCTCCTTTACATCCACCCTTGGCACTATATAGACTGCTTTAATCACATGCATGTCTCAAGCCCCTGCATACATTCCTTCCCTCCTTCCATACATTTGTTCTTCTGGGAAAAACTGCGTCCCTATCCATATCAGACACTTCACCTGAAATGGCGAGTGAATCAGGGTAGTAAACAACAGGCAACTAATCTCTGAAACAATGGACAGAGAAGCAGAGGGACATGCGTACTTTACGCCACCAAAGCACAGTGTTGTTTATTGGTGCCAATGAACCACAGAACATCCCACTGAAGCTGTCAGCTTGCCAGGACTTTCTCATGCACCAGCACTTGATAACATTGGTCAAGTGAGAGATGACAGTGTGCAAGCTCTGTCTACAGTGAAGAGTTTCAAGAAATCCCCCCACAATTTCCTTTAGTAATATAGTAGATCAGAACAAGCAACTGTGGAATGAAAGACACAAATAATGATCAATACCTAAACAAGCCCTAAACATCTGAGTTGTAACGTTCATTTTTCCAGTCCACTATCAGGGGAACAAGCTTTGCTGTGCAAACCTACGTTTCTAATCACCTCTGTCTCTGACTAGTAGTAGATGTCTGGTAAACAGTTCTCCCTATGTTGATAAACGAGCAGCAACATGCCAGATTCCGCTTTGTTGCGGAAATTGCAAAAACAGAAGTTCATCTACTAGGTCTACAAAAACTACTTTATTCTTTAATTTGAAGCACACAGCACTAAAACTTTATCATCAGTGCATTTGAGTCTTTAAAGCTGTTCTATATGCTGCACATTTGCAACATTGATGTTAACACATAACAGACTTCGTTTCAAGCATATTTATCAAACTTAAGACCCAAAAGAATAATTTCTACTGATGAGCATGTTTTGTTTAAAAGACAAGAAAAGAGGAAAGAAACCTTAGCAACAGATCTAGACCACTGAGGTCTAATTGAATTTGATGTGTTAAATGCCAATATGAAAGATGTCTTTACTCAGCCTAAGACTTTCTCCCCAAAGTGCAGAATGTATCTGAGCAAAGAGAACTACCAGCATCCTTCCTCCCACTGCAGCATGATGACCTAGGGCAAGCAGCAGAAGTCTGCCCAAGTTGGAGAGTGTGTTGAAAACTGGACCCCCAAAGCTACAGAGGTCAGACTACCCCAACTGCATTGATATATGGCTTTAAACCAAGTTCTTTTTTTTTTTAAAAAAGAAATACATTTTAATACATGCATAAGACAATCTGTCTTCAGCAGGTTCTTAGAACACTGACAGTAAAGTATCAAGCTGTATCAGGTAAAAATCTAATATATAAATGCTTTTTGCATTTAAAAATAATAAATAAAACCAAGTCATGTACCAATTTGTTTCATACCTTAATTTCATGTGTGCAGTTTGCTGCATTTATGAGCTTTGTTTCTTCCCCATCCATGCCTTAACAATTTATAAAATTAATATTTAACAATTTCTTGCAGCATTACTTAGGTGAAGAGTTTCAGATTTTTTTCTACATATATTTATGGCTAATCTGATACCACCGGATTGCATAATTAGTGAAGAAATACCAGCTTCTTTTCTCTTCAGGCCAAGGAATTTTAGAAATAATTTTAAGTATTCTTGCTATTCAGTAATCACAGGACATTATTGCCAAAGCTCCCCCTGAACCAGGGACTGTCAGATATATTAGGCTGTCTTGCCAGCATTACTAGGAAGCCCTTTCTGAGATTAGTATTATGTTTGTTCTTTCTTATCACTTCAGACGTTCACAAGTAAAAAAAAAAATTCAATCTAAGTTAATCTGAAAAAGAAACTGAGGAATTTCTTGAGCAATCCTTTAGATAGCCACAATTGCTTTAAACAGGAAAAAAAGTTAAAAATTATCCATGTACTACATAGCATTTTTAAAATCATGCTGCAAATTTCTGTGGTTTACAGTTATACCTTAACTCCAAAGCCAAAGTTTGAGGTACCACAGCAAGGTGGGAAGCCTCGTGATACTATATAGCACAGGAAACAAATGAAACGGATGATATACAAAACACAGCATTTCATCTTTCTTTCAAGTGCAAGTCACAGCTTAAGTTATCGCAAGAAAGAAGGAAGACTATCCAGTAAAGGAGATGTTGGAGCAGCAAAAAACTCCAGTGTAAAGATGGTTTGGACAAAGTGCTCTGATGTCACTCTGTCATGTGTGTCGAGAGCATGGTCCTCCCAGTACCTCAGAATGTATTAACAATTGTGCATGAAACATAATGCAGGTATAATATTTTTGATATTTTACATGAAAACAGAAATGGCAAGAAAGAAATCTTTAGTGTGTACGATGCAATCTGGAGAGGGAGGATCTGATTTAAAAGGGAACACAAAAAAGCATGTCAGAAGGCTCTTCAATAGGAATACACCAAATTCAATAAAAGGCATACAGAAACACTTAAGAACCCTGTTGCTAAAAGCAATTTAGAAATTATTTTTGTAATGTGTTTTTTTTCTTTTTAACCTTGTTTGCAACTCTGAAATAAAAAGCCTGGCCTTCTGCATTTCAGAATTAAATTAGTTGACCCAGATAAAGCAAATTGCATAAACACAACTCCAAAGATGTAGTTTCGAGGAACTAGGCTGAAGAGCACTTTTCAGGATGTTGTCAATTTAACACTGCTGAATTTTGGAGAAGAGTTTCTCTACCAAGGTTAAGCTATCATTCCTACTGTAAAAAGAGGACTGAAAGACAACCCACATCAGGATCAAAACATCCCCCCCCCGCCCCCACCTTCCCACACCCCAAAATAAGCAGCAGCATCTCAAAGGTGTATGCTGGGCCACGAACTGCCCTGAATTGACCTGCTTATTATCAGAGATGTAGGCATCATTGCTTGGGAACTCCCAAGGAGGAGTGGGGTTTTTTGATGGATTTCATTTAGGTAATGGAAGATGCATTTGGGAACTATAAATATCTACACACCAGGAAAGTACTGAATTGTTGGTTTTATTTCATATTAACACCTCCAAACTCTAACTAGCACCAGTCCTACCTGCCTGTGTCACTAAACTGCTGTCATCAAGCCTATCAACTGGTTTAAAACACTCAGTTCAAGCTCAGTGTCTACTAGAACACAGATACCTGACATCACTTTAAATAAACCTTAGTTAAATTCCTCAAACAAATTATAAAGGTTATAAAAAGTGCTCTCTTTGTAGCTAGATTTTCTGCTCTTTGCAGTTATATATCCATTAATTTCTTAATGCTAAAGTTCTGTTATGCCTGTGAAGCTTTATCATATTTTACAAATAGGATGGAATTAATGAGTTTTTTTTATTCATGTGTAATGCCTTATTATAGACAGCTGTATAATGGAGTTAACCATTACAGCTGTTTTTCCAATCTAGCCAACAGGCATCCAAGAACATCTTCCACACAGTAAGCTGTCAAATTAAAGGTAATATAAAAAACTTTCTATGCCCAGTATTTGCACATTGGAAACAGTACTTTTTAAAGCCACCTAGATACCACCAGGCTCAGACTCCACGGAGGATTCATGTCTCGTTATTAGCATTAACTTTTCGCAAGAATCATCAATTCTTATGCTTTAAAAGTCCTGTTCTTCATTAAAATATGAAAAAGCATTCAAACCCTTTTTTTCCCCTAGAGAATTAAAGAATGAGAACTCACTACGAAGCATCATTAACCAGCTTACTCCATAACACTGGCAAGATCCACCCTAACACCTTTTATTCTAATATGGTCAATAAAAAAGTAGCTAAATATCTGCATCACAGCAGACCAGTGATTACCTCAGTCTACGGACATTTCTTAAGTTATTTCAGCATTGCAATATTAGCTGTTTCAATGTATGACTGCATATTGCAACAGGGGAGAAGGACAAGAACCATTCCTTCCAATGTTTCCTGACCTGCCCCACTGGCACCTGCAGAACTGACTTTACGTAAGGCTCAAAGAAGGACACTTTTTNCCTTTTATTCTAATATGGTCAATAAAAAAGTAGCTAAATATCTGCATCACAGCAGACCAGTGATTACCTCAGTCTACGGACATTTCTTAAGTTATTTCAGCATTGCAATATTAGCTGTTTCAATGTATGACTGCATATTGCAACAGGGGAGAAGGACAAGAACCATTCCTTCCAATGTTTCCTGACCTGCCCCACTGGCACCTGCAGAACTGACTTTACGTAAGGCTCAAAAAAGAAGGACACTTTTTTTATTATTTATTTTTTTCTTCCAGTTTATCAGACACATATCCTTTGCAAAACTAGACAAACTGTTGGGCTACTGAAAAAGGTTAAGTGAGTTTTAGTTGATAGGACGTGTTCTATCATCTTTTTCTACAGCTGAATGCATTTAAATGTTTACCTGCACAAAGGAAAAAAAGAATTCAATTTTCTTAGAATAAAAATGCAGGGTTTTTTTGTTTTGTTTTGTTTTTCAAGTCGGTTACCTACATCTATATTTTTAATATATGGAGCACTTTGATAAGCCTTTTAAAATTAAACCAAAACAAAGACAATGTAGATTAGCTTAGTATGTTATAATTAAATGAAATATGCTGCTACTTCAAATATGACTAGGTAAGATGCTACAGCTCTTTTATTCATAGGAAAGGTATCTAACTTCTCATGTTACAAAGCTGTTATCAAAGTCAGTATCACATACTGATCTAAAAAGGTAAGCCGCTTGCATTTTCAGGATTAAGCAAATATTTTTCATTAAAAATATATACACAAAAACACTTTTGCATTAATCGCCCTGGATTTTAATGTAGCCAATACACTCACAGAAAATATTTTGGTTAGTTTGCTCAGAATGAAAAAATGACCAAAACTAAAACAGCAGAAAAACTTCTCATCTTCTGATGAGAAGTTCTTCTTTCTATAACTAAGAAACCAAAAAAGAAAAGATACACAACTTCTAAAAATACCCCAAACCTAAATATTAAAGGTCCTGGAGGCACCTTTGCAAAAATATTTTTTATCCAAAATCTGAGAGGAACTTTTGAAAATTCTACCAAGCACTAAAAAGTTAGGACTCTAATTTAAAAAATTATTTTTTCTTTAAGTACGTTGTTTAATAAACATTTTTAATATGAACTCTTATTTTTCCTAAGGTTGCCAGCATTTTTCATTTAGCTATAAAGATCAAATACTAGTGAAAGAGTTTCCATACAAATGCAGAGCAACTTTAAGAAAAAAAAAAGAAAAATAGTAACGAAAGGTGCTGGTTCTCCAGTTTAAAAGAAACAATACTTATAATTTTTGTAAGTGACTATTAAGCTATGTTTATTTGCAAACAAGGTTTTATACTAAATTTAATATGTATTTGATGGCTAATGAACATATTCCCCATGTTAAGCTTATCAGTAAAAACAAATTACTCTATTTTTTCCCCAAGGAGAGAAAATACGAGAGTAGATTAAAATTCAAGTTTTAATGTACAATTTTATTAAACTACTTTCTTTTTTTAAAATGGTAAATCTGCCAATGGAACAACTTCTAGTAAAGTATTCCCTGATTAAGAACATTTATTTGTATCTTGCTTGGTTAAAAACACTTGCCTTGGCTCTCTGTGCCGTAAGAATGCAATATGCGCTTTAAAAAAAAAAAAGTTGCTTGGACAAATTTTTTTTTCTTTTACTGGTGCACAACATTAGAAGGAAGGATTTGTTTTTATGTTCTCACATATCCTCACTTGTAGTTTCTTCATTGCAAGAAGTTCTTCCATGTGAACAAAGTAAGAGCCACAGTATACAGCAATTATCAAAGAGGAAGCAGAGTAATTTTGAACTGCCATGCAACAGTCAGTTGCTTACTAAAAAAAAGGATTGGATTAATACGTAGGTGAAAAGAATAAAGGAAGAGAAAATGAAAAACAATTAAATATTTCCAACCTGAGCAGCATCTCAGAGTGCAAGACCTTGAGACTAGCAGTGACTGTGGTATCTGTACCACCTCAGCCTAACACGAGCTCCCAAACAACCTTGCAGCTTCAACCATTCAGTTGCTTAGGCTGCAGAGTAGCAGGAACGCAAGAAACAATTGTAAAGGTAAAAGAATCTCCTGTTCCACACATGCTAGGCCAGTTTTTCCTAACTTAAGACACCTCTGCAAGTTGTAACAGTTTCTCCTGGTCAAAGATGAATACACCAAGAATTTCTGCTTCAACATGAACTAGTTCATACTCTTATGCAAAAGTCGCTTTGAGAACTCTTACTCACATTTACGCTCATTTACCTTGAGCCAAGAAAAACAGCTGCAGTATCAAAAAATTACAGCCACAAATCCAAAAGATTTGAATAAGTCTAAATGAACAGTATTTTGAAAAATATTCAGCTCTAACACACATTTTGGAACATGCATCTTCCTTGCTATTATCATTTTCTGTGGTTTTACAATATACTAAATGCTTCCTCTCTTCACAGCTGCCATTTGATAAATCCATACCAACAAAAAGTATCCAGAAGCTACTTTACGCCAATTAGTCTTGCATGTACTACCAAGTTACAGAGAAATATTTTAATTTCTTTCAGTGCACACTTTTCGAAACTCAAATATACTGCAATCTTTTGCTTTTATCTTCAGTTTTTATCAAGAGGCACTAACAGGATGCTAAAGGTTCCAGAATCCTTCCTTTAGATACTGATGACACGAAAAGTGGAGCCATATGGAATCTGTGTGCATTTTGGGGGGCATTATAGGAGTAAAACAACATGCACAAGTAGCAGAACATAACTGTTTTCTACCAGAAATTCTGAATAATCTAAGGCATGACAATATAGACTGCCTATATAAAATTATTCCAAAACTACTTTCTTCCAAGTGCACTTCAAGAATAAAGTATATTAAGTTCAACTTTGAGCACAAAAAGAAACCAACAATAAAATATACTATAACATGCATACAGAAGTTTTAATGGTAAATTTAACTAGCCGAACATACAGTGTTTTCTTAAAATACTTTCACAACTGTTGTATCATCTCCCTCTCTTCTAATTCCCTCCCAAGCCTTTTAAGTTTTTTAAATAAGCACCTTAGTGCTTTCTCTCATAGCTCAGTTGATGAGATGAGAGGACGCTAGAAGCATTCTGATTAACCTCTTCAAATGCTTGCCTTCCATGCTGTTGCCATAAAGCCCGAACACCAGCCAAATATAGTTAATGCAATACTAATGCTAAATCCACTCGGGCCAGTGTCTCGTTTCTCAGTGGAGACGACCCTGGATAAGGATCTGTTGGTTCTTCTCTGTTGAGAATGCAGCCTCTGGTCTGGCGAGCTGAGCTTCCTCTGTGCATTGCCCCGCACGACAGAAACCTAGTTCGCAGCTTCTGAGTGCAGTTCCTCTATAGTTTCCTTTGTTTTCTTTTCATTTAAGCCACCAGACTAAGTCTTTAGCATACTTTAGGTGCGTTTTGCAGTATCAGGCAGCCCCGCGCGCACATTTGCTAGTTTTAACAGAACATCTTCAGAGAATCGTATTCCTTTAGGTAGAAAACTACAAACTGAAAGTTTCGCCGCAAAGCTTGCGACACGCAGGGCCGGCGTGGCCGAAGACCTTCCCCCTCATACTACAGAATGAGGACGGGCAACAGACGAACAGCAGAAACTGCCTGGCAGCGGAAAAACCAGAACTCGTAGACCAAGACGCGGCACTCCCAGCAGGGCGCCCACCCTTTGCAGCGCGTTATCCCGGTAGGGGTGCCAAGCACCCGAGCATCCTTCGGCACGGCCCTGGCACCCCCGAGAGCGGGACGCGAGAGCCCGGCCGGCAGCCCGGGACGAGACACCTCGGCGGGGCAGCTCCCCACAGGCGGAGCTGGGCCAGGCCGGACCCCAGCTCCCCCCACAACCGCGGGGCGCACTCACCGCTCTCCCTGCCAGCCGCGGCGCTGCCCCGGCGGCGGCGCGGGCACAGGAAATCGCGAGCCACCTCCAAATCCTGGAAGCGGCCGAAGGGGACGAGGGCACACGCCATGATGCCGCCGCCCAACCCGGAAGCTGTCGCCGCCTTCCCTCACACCGGCGCCGCGCGGCCCTGCGCAGGGCGCATGCGCGGAGCGGGGACGCGGCCGGGCGCCCCCTCCCTCCTCCGCGGCAGCTGTCACGTGACGGCGGCGGACGCTGCGCGGCGCCTGAGGCCCCCGCG
>VXAL01016801.1:0-50422 GCA_013399475.1 Chauna torquata
TAATCATCATTAGCAAATTATTCTATAAAAACTGTGTAGTATCATTTCTCAACCATTTATAATGGACTTTGAATTCCCTATTGTTATAAATTCATTGGAATGTTATATGAAGCCAGCAGAAGACTTTTCTTTATCCTGCTTATCAGTTTTCCTACACTTTGTAATTCGTTCCCTCCTGTCACCATCACAGGATGCTGCCACCATGTCTGCTTAAGGCTGAGACCAGTGCTCTCAACCCATTTCATTCTCCCTGGATTTTTCATCAGAAACCATTTTTCTGATTATCCATTTAACAAATGACTATTTAAAATGAACTAAAGCCCACCTCAAAGCTGAAGACTTGGAAAGAAACATGGGCATTGTGCTCACCCTGCCACCAGTGCACTCCATCCACAGCCCTTTGGACACAGCTGAGGCTCAGGCTCGTACTGCCAGCAGGCAGGGAGATGCTGAGATGTGGTGGGAGTATGGCAGGCAGCAGAGAGGAGAGGATGGCCGTGAGGCACCCAGGAGCCACCTCTGAAATGTGGCAGCTAGAGGGGGCAGGCAATGTCTCTGGATGACCTACAACATCTGGGAATACTGCATAGAGAATAAAATTTCCAATTACTTTCAAATTCTTTTGTTTCTATTCTGTTACTGATTGCGGTTTCAGGCTAATGTGATAAAATTCCAAACTCTTGTCCTTGGCTATGAATGCACTTGCAATCTGCTTTGCTTTGAGTTGGAATGTTTTCTACAACTCAGTACTTTTATGCGGACATTTTGTTCTAATTACTGTTGCAACTTTCTCCTTTTTGTAAAAAAAAAACCAAAACCTTTCTCCTTGACCATCACCTGGCTGACTTGCTTGTAATTTTGAAATGCAACCAACAGAAGCAGTGCTTGTATTCAGCACTGCCTGGGATTGTGTGGCATTCGCAGAGCTTGGCTGAAGGCTCAGCACCGCTTCAGTGTTACCTGCTCACTGCTCCCTGACAGTGGAAAGGGACACAGAGGGAACCTCAATGCCAGTCACAGACATGAAGCTTATGAGGAAGTTGCTGGTTCTCTTTCTCACTTCAGTCCCTATGTTCAGGATGTGTAAACTACTTTGACAAAATAGAGAAAAACCTGCTTGACTTGGTATGTGCTGTCTTTCTCTTTGCATTGGTCATGGAGCATTTTCTCTTTTTTGTTTCTGTTTCTGGCATCACAGAGCTTTTTGTTTGGGTCTAATCTTTGTGATTTCAAACACTTCCACTACCAATTTTTCCCCCAGATCTCATCAGCAAGATCTGCTCTGTTCCCTTCTTTCCTATTCAAGAGTCCTTCTTAAAGAGTTACTGGTGACATTAAGGAACACAATGAGCATCTGGCATGTACGGTTTATTTGCTGTTTTACCCCTTCCTCAAGGAACGGTTTGTGCATGTGGAGTAACACTTTATTTTAGGAAGGTTTCATTTGCACTTTTTTTGTATATGATGTGTTATATATATGCTGTGTTCTTGGATGGAAGGAGGTTCATTTTCTGACAGTCATTAGTTTTTATGGAAGTTCATTACGCAGGCTGAGAAACCTGTCTCCCTCACATGTGCTGTATAATGTCTTTCATCAAACCTTTCTCTTTGGAGGAAATACAGCTCTGCCTTCCCCTTCCCTGTGTCCTTCCCTCCTTGTCTGCAGAACATTTAAGGAGACTACTGTCTATTAAGAGGGATTACT
Organism: Chauna torquata; assembly: GCA_013399475.1. NCBI lineage: Eukaryota > Metazoa > Chordata > Aves > Anseriformes > Anhimidae > Chauna > Chauna torquata. Next base: position 1,706 of record VXAL01016801.1, read on the forward strand.
GCTTGGAGGATACTATAGATTAACACTTGGTATAAACTTGTATAAATTCCATTGGGTTCAGCTTGTCATTTTAGCTTTGTAAGTGGTATTCACGTTTCGGATGTTGGACTTATGATGCTATCCTTCTGGATGATAGCTGTCTATTGCTATTTTGTAGCACAGCTGGAATGGTGGCAGTGGCTTTTTTATAAAACTATATAGATTATATACATTAAAATGCATCTTTGCAGCTCTGATTAGTGAGGTCCTTCAGTATTTAATGTAGAAAGCCACATGTGATAATGTTAGACCTGGGTTAAAAATGCTGTACAAATTCTAACATGTCAGTGTGAGCATCACTAGACAGCTTTTAGAAGAAAAATTGCTTTGACCAAGCCGGACTGTGGCTGTGTAATATAGCTGCAAATGCCTGAGCTGCTGGATGGTTCTTATTAAACATCTATGTTGTGTCCCACACATCCACTGCATTTAGTAGAACTGACTCTGAAGAGGAGGCTTTAGGCCTATATGGCTACAAATGCACTTACGGAAATCTTGGTGGAATAAAGATCTGTAATAAGCAATCTTCCTTGGGATGTGAGATTCTTTGTTAACAGAAGAATTGAGATTAATGGAGAGTAGAGCAAAATGTTTAAATAGCAGGAGCTGAAATACAGCCCTTTATTTGGCAAAAAAATAAAAGGATTGCTATGTGAAGCTAAGTGTTAGGATACAAATTAAGCTTTTAAGCTTGCCTGATGGAGATCTTCTCTGACTACAAGTTTAGAGGAGGTTTTTTTTTTTTTTGTAGCTAAGTCTTGCCACTACCAGACAAGTTACTGGAATAGCAGAGCTCCTGATAGGAAGTTGTTGGGTTGGATAAGTGCTAAGCTAAACATAATCCTTTTTTAAGCTAGAAGAACTAGGAAATGAATTAAGCTTGCTCAAACCTTTCTCTTGAAGTTACCAGTGTGATTGATGTGTGATCCATCTGTATAGATAGTTGAAAATACTCAAGTTTCCCCATTTTAATGATCTATTATTCGTTAAATGAGATGCATTAACTGGCAGTGTAATGTAGTTTTACCCTGCTGCAGCTGTGTAATGAAACATGGCAGCTTAAGTGGTTTAAGTTAACTTATTTTCCTCCACAATTGCAGGGAGACCACATACATCCATTTCACATAGCTCAGCTGACAAGCTGGAAGCTGGTACATCACAGCAACTTACTGATTTCCTGTGATTATCTTTACACAGTTGCCAGTAACACATTCATCATACCAGTTACTGTGAAAGAAGAAATGGGGTACATCTAATGCCCAGTTTTAAAAGTTTGGAACAGCACATGGTTCCTTAATGTTTATAATGACCTGGGATGCTGAACTTCCAGGAACTACCTCTGCTGAAATTGCATAGTTCCACCAGACAGGAATGGCCTCTTGGAGCTGTGCTTTGCTCTTGAATATTTATCAAGAAAGATGGGGGAAAAATATCTTGAAAATGTAAAAGGCAAAGGACAGCAATGAACCATTCTGGTCTGTCTGGTAGAACAAGAATTACAGCTAGATTGAAAGAGGGTGAAAAGCTCTTATGCATTTGACAAAGTCTATTTAATACCTTTTCATTCTCATTTTCCTGATTTCTGTATCAGGATACACTTCAGCATGCACTGCATATTGAACGTTTGCTATTTATCCCAAAACCAGCATAGCAAATGAGGTGCAGAAATCATCTGCTAGTTTTGTCACAAAGGATCTGACTGCATTCTTGTCTTTGCATGAGGGTCAAAGATGAGCAAAGATGTCTGTCCTCAAATGAAGTTTGAACATTGTTCACGGTTTTGGGAACCAGGCAGTCTGCTTGGTCTCCGGTCTAGATTACAGCAGTTTCAGCCCACATATCTTCACATGGGCATCTTCTAATCTGACATGGTTGTTGATTATGCTGACTGCAATATACTTAAAAATAGAATTCCCATCATGCTTGATTTATAGCCTTCGTGACATAGCTTTTAAACATTTGAATGAGTTTTAGAGCAAGCCTTTTCCTCATAGTGTATTGTTTATACTGCTGATGGACACCCTTTTGTACAGCATCCAGTATCTTCATTTGGTGCTGTTTTTCCATGTGCTTCTTTCTTTGGCTACCTTCTTGTTATAGGTGCCCTCCCATCAGATATTTATACACATTGACCAGGTCCCATGAGCTTTCCTTTCTCGAGGCTAAAAAACTGCAGCACTCAGCCTTCCTCTTATGTCAGGTGCTCCAGTCCTTTAACCATCCCAGTGGCCCTTCCCTGGACTTGTGCCAGTAGCTCCACCTCTCTCCTGTACAGAGGAGCCCCGAACTGAGCACAGTGCTGCAGATCTCACCAGTGCTGAGCAGAGGGGAAGGATCACCTCCCTTGACCTGCTGGCAATGATTCTAATGCAGCCCAGGGTGCTGCTGGCCTTCTTTGCCTCCAGGGCACGTCGCTGGCTCCGGGTTAACTTTCTGTCCACCAGGATCACAGGTCCTCTTCTGCAATGCTGCTTTCCAGCCAGTTAGCCCACAGTGTGTACTGATGTGTAAAGTTATTCTTTCCCAGGTGCAGGACTTCATACTTCCCTTTGTTCAACTTCATGAGATTCCTGTTGGTCTGTTCTTGTCCAGATCCCTGCAAATGGCAACACAACCCTGGTATATTGGCAGTTTCTCCCAGTTTTGTACCTTCTGCAAACATGCTGAGGGTATGTTCTGACCCATCACCTAGGTCATTATGAAGATGCTAGGTAGCATTGGCCCTGGTCTCTGCTCCTGGGGCTCACCGTTACCGGGTGGCCTCGAGCTGGACTTCATGCTGCCAATCACAACCCTCTGAGCCCAGGTATTTGGCCAGTTTTCAGTCCACCTCAGTGTCCACTTATCTAGTCTGCTCTTCATCAGCTTGTCTATGAGGATGTGCACATATGTATATACATAGATTAAACATTGAGTTCCAGGGCTTGAGCTCTTGGTATGTGGCGATAATGAAACCAAATTGCTCAAGTACCAAGCCCTGTCATGCTCCCAAACGCTGTGTGCATGGGGGAAAAAAATAGTTGGGTCTCAGCTCCTGAGCAGGAATATCTGTTTAGGCTGTGTTCATATAAAGTTCACTCTTGCAAGCCAGATGTATTTAAATTATTTTGATAGCTTGTAATATGACAAGCTGTAGAGTGAGGACCCTCTTTCCAGAGGGTCTGCGTACATGCTTGGAAACTGAAAGTGAGTTTGAGAGTTGTATTCTATGCCTGCCCAAACTTGACCAGTGAATTGTATTACACTGAAGCCTAATTCTTCTTTATGAGCCTAAAATAACCAATACAAAATTATAATAATCTTTTCCCCCAAATACATAGTCTGAATAGACAGGAACACCAAAAGCTGAGAGATGAGTAATTTTATTCCTAAGTGGGCAGCTGAAAAATAGAAATTCAATAGGTTGTTTTCAGAGGGAGTCACTAGCAATGCATAATTTTTTGGATCTTCAGCCCAGGTCCTAACTACAAAACAACTCTTCCTTGAGGGAGTAATTAATTGAGAGCTGAGACAAGTGGACTGCAGTGGTGGGCAGGCTGTAGCCGAGGACAAGATAAGTGATTGGAAATGAAGCTTAGCAAATTACTATAAAATATCTCTTACTAAGTCCCACTTAGAGTGCATTGAGAGGAGAAAGAAGGTTTAAGTAGCTTTATATACGAAAAACAAGCTTTTGCCTACCATGTTAAGTAAAAATCTTAGCTCAGTCTGTTAAATGTTGGACTGGGAGCCATGACAGTAGAGACTTGGGTTTTCTTTACTACCATAACACCAGTCAAGTCCTGGTAGTTTACCATGCCTCAGTTTTCACATTGACATTGGTCACAGCAATGCTTGCTTTTTTTAGTTAATCTTTTTATGATAAATAAAATTGGAATGATTCGATTTTTTCTCCCTGTACAGGACTGTAGGTTTGTTTGTTGAATGCAAAGGAACTTACACCAGCATAGCTGAAATTCTAATACTGTTTTATCTATTGCATCGCTCCTCCAGCAGCTATTTACACTGAGTCCTGCCTGTGATCAATTATTAACTTATATTTGCCACTAAAATCAGCTGAAACCTCAGATCATCAGAAGCATATGAATCAGGAAAAAAATCATCTTCCTTTTTTAATATTGTTCTTGACTGGCTGCTTCACTTTTCAATGTCAGAAATTATTCTGGAATGCATTTTTGCAAATGTTTTCTAAAGTGTAAGACTGGCTTTTCTTCAGCCTTCAGTTGCTGACCAAAGCTGTTTACAGCCAAGCATATCCAACATACAGATAATCTCAAAGGAGCTGTATAAAAATAGTGAAGTACCTCAGTTTATGCTAAATTGAACCTATAAATTCCCTGTTAAAATTACAAACCATACAAACACAGTTGGGTCAAGAGTTTCTCTAAAGGCAATGGTGAATCACAGTAGTTGGCTGTCTCAGGACTCTTTTCCCCAAAAATTTCTTGTTCTAGTCATATTCTGGCTGTATTTGTGCATCACGATACATTTGGGGCAATTTTTTTAAAGGAGGATGGCTTTGAGAAGTTGCTGTATATCATGTTATTAGACTATGAGAATGAGCTCTTTAAAAAAGCAATCTTTTGATGCTGCTCGTTGGCTTACAGATAGCTCAGTACAAGACTGGTAGCATTCCTGCTTGATGTGTTCTCGTGGTTTTCATTCAAGTCAAGAGTTGAACAAGAAGTCACTACTCAGAAGAAGAGTTTGTATAATATATGAAGAGGAACAGAGATGAAACTGGATCATTCAAACTTTATCAGTAGGAACTTATATGCAAATTTTATAGAGAACTACATTTTCAAACAACAAATGAAACAAACATAAGTAATCAGGTATATGGGCACTGTATAGAATATAAATTCTGACTGGTAGCAGATGGGCATTCAGTGCCTCTCCTGTATACTACTCCACCTTCCTACACTGGAACCGTGGATATGAAGACAAGGGACCTGAATACCAGAACTGTTTCGCAAAACACTTTTACACTTCTTGGAAGGCAACCGAATGGGGGCATTTCTGTGGTATTATCTGAAAAACAAAGATCCAGACTAAGTAACATCTAATTCATATACCTCTTTCTAGGGTGTAGTTCTGTTTTAGCATTTATCTGGTTGTTATCTTCAAACAGCATCTATCAGAATTTAGCTTAAAGTATTTTGACTATAACCTATAGACTGTAGTCAGAACAGTGTATGCTTTTTGTCCTCCTGGGAACAATTAATAAACTAGTGGGGTTACAATTCAGTGAGTAAAGGAAGTCCTAATGGAAAGCTTTTTCCATTTATAATTATGATATTATGGACCTAATTCATCATTTTGTTAGAAAACTTTTATACTGGTCTGACTGCAGTGGAATTTGGCACACTGATCAGTACAGGAGCCTGGTTGTGTTGTACTTCACATTCATTTAAAACCGCAGCCACTGCACTGAAGTTCAGCTGAGTCTCAAAGGCATTAAAAAGGCTCCATGAAGTGATATTTCAGGACTGTAGAGTTAGAGAGGTGTTCCAAGCCCCAATAAAATCTCTGTGAGTGAAGAGCCTACTCTCCAGCCGTTACACAGCGATCCCTCTCAAACCTCAAATATTAATCAAGTTGTATGCCATTAAAATTCACTCTTGGTTGCAAACCTGGAAAGCTAAATTGTATTTACCTGGTAAATTTAAATTAAAAGGGCTCCATTATACAAATACTCTGGGCCATCCTGAGGAAAAAGGTGAAGGATTACACTCACCACTTGGAAAGGGCTATTTTCTTTCATCAGCCAGGGAAAGGGTCACTGCATTCACCAATGTCATGCCAACACAGTAAAGTTACTTTTACTCAAAGTCAGTAACACAAATTGCAGCCTAGGGAATGTAGCCAGTTCATAGGCCAGGAAGATAAACTTGATCCCTTGTCATCTTTGCTTAGTTATTCGTCAAAAACCATAGCATTTGGTCTTAGATATAACACAATTATCCAACTCTTCTGAACTGCAAAGATATTTTATCTTCTCCCTCTTCTACATCAGTGTGGCTCTTCATTGTAACTGCTGTTTAGAACAAGCTCCTCAACCAACAGGGGATTCACTGAAGTAGGAAACTATTACTATCACCATTTGTAAGTGCAGAAATGTGGGACTGACCTGCCTGGCATGAATGATCCATCACAAGGGGCAGTTCTGAGAAGGCTGCAGCAAACAAAGGGTGCTTGTTTTTCGTTAGAGACATCTCGACTGTCACGTAAGCCCAGGATTTTCATAAACAGAAGTACTTCTTAGTGGTTCTCAACAGTATGAGATTAAATTCAAGCAGATATCTGTAGATGGTAAGACATTTCCTCAGCAAAGAAAACACTGACCTCTGTGTAACAAAGGGGCCTTTCATTTTAACCCCTGGCTCCTCCAAGTTGCAGATGTTTCAGTGTTCTGAGATTATCTGGGGTTTACTGCAATGATAAGATCTTATACATGATTTCTGACAGGACCAGTTCTTCCGTTAGTAAGAAATTCGCCTCAATGGAGCCATGCCAATTTATATTCGACAATGATGTGGCCCTGGTTCCTTATGTAGAAAGCTGTTTTTCCCTTCCTGATGTTTCCACTGCTTGACCTTTCAGGTTTGCACAAGATTAATTGTCACCAGATGATATAATAAGTTCTAAGATCTCATCTTTATAACTGAGCCTTTTTATTTCTTTATGGACACATGAAAGATTTCTAATTTAAGGAGATCAATGGCTCAGTGAGTCATGCTGCTCAGATCTGTGCACAGATGGGACCCCACTCAGCACGTAAGTCTGCTTCTGTGCAGAGTGAATGTAGGACGGGGCTTAACTCCACCACATTGGTCCCTTTTTAACATTGCAGAGCTCCTCCTGAGATTTGTAATCCATAAATGCTAAGGGACTTTATCAAGAAAGGAGGAAGAGAGGTTAATAGGTGTGTAGATTTCAAGATCTGAAGTGAATGCCTCTTGTGGCAGCAATAAAAGACAGAAATACTTCTCCAGGAAGCCAAAGACATATTAAAGAAATTCCAGAACTGCACAAGGGTGCCAGGCATCCATGTGGACTTTGTGCAGCAGATCTTGAGATGTGAATCTCCTACTCTCTTAAAGTATTCTGGGATGACTGAGAGAGAGAAATGTCATAAAAGGTATTTTACCTCCTGCTTCAGTGAGGAGTTTTCTCCCTGGATAAATGGGATACTTTTCACTTTTATCTACTGCCCTATCACATAAATACAGTCTGGTAGTGAGTGAAAGTTATTTACCAATAAACGAAAGTTTCCATTGCCAAGATAGCCTGGATTTCCAGATACTGCCTGTGACAATGTTGTTAATACTAGCCCCCAGAACAACCACTTTTGAAGTCCATAGTAGCAGCCTAGTAACCTTTTAGAATTGATTTTTTGGTTTCAGTGAGACGACTCTCAATTGGACAAATGTCCTTTTCGTAACAGCAGTACTACAGCGGCTCTCCTTGCAGTTAACTTCTGCAGGCCAGATGATGCATAAGACTGAGCAGCAGAGGTGGTTATACATCTGCCAGATCATCTGAAGCAGAGGGATTGGGCAGAAGGAGAAACTCTTCCATCATTTCACATTTCAACTTGTCCTCACTTTCAAGATTTTTTACAATGCTGCATCTCTGTACTTCCCCATTTTTTATTTGACAGCTCTCCACCGCTCTCCCAAACCTTGATCACTTGTTTTATCAACTTTTGTTTAACCTTCTCTGCATTCTCTTCCAGATCTCCCATATTCATGGGATGCTTTTTTTAAAATGAATTCACAAAGGCATTACTCCTCTCCTCTTTCAGCTCCTCTCTCAAGATCTACACCCACCAGGATATTTGCAGGAAATTGCAAGCTAATAATAGCTTTGCAGACAACCAGTGATGATGGTCAAAGTACTTTAAAATGGATTCTATGCTTTATTTGTCTTTCTCACCCTTTGGATTAGATTATCTCTTGACTGGTAGATGTCACCAGCATGGTTTTTCATCTCTTTATTAAACACTGTAAATTCTCTACATGGAGCTGCACTTGCAAGTTGTGCACAAATTTTAGCCTGCGTAGTGAACCTGATGGATGGAGCACAGCAGAGTATGGAAGGTTATCTCCACTATGCCCACACGTGAACATGCAAAGAAGGTTTGGACTTCAGATCCTGGAGGACTCCATATGCTTCATGGCATTCAGGACTCTATCCTCCGCAGCTGTTTATGGGCTTCACACAGCCCTGGAAAGCCAGGGTTACAAATTTTGTTCTCACAGCGCCATCGATCCAAACTGGCTCCGGAGGCTTCTATGAAGTACTCCAGAATTGCCCACAAGGTAACATAGAGCAAGAAATTTGGCATTGTTACTTAAACGGACACAGGAATTTACGTTGTTTTCTTCTCTTTTCTTGCTTTAGGGAACACTATAATTATACTGAGATTAAGTTCATGGTAACATGCTGTAAATCCGGACCAGCCTCCCTGACTACAGTGGAGTTCATATGGATTTACACGAGTGTAAGCAAGGATGGAATCTGGTCCTAATTTAGGGCACATCTGTTGGCACAGATGGAGCTGAGAGAGCTTATTGTCATGTTATATTCCTACCTTTGTTTGAGATTCTTTTGAACGTGGAGCAAACCCAACAATTTGAAAATCACAGAACACAGGCAGTGTTATCCCTCCCTTTATGCATGGCTAGTGGATTCCACCACAGCACAGGATGGCCTTGTACTCTGCTAAATCATGATGGCTTATGAAAATATCCTCATGAAAAATAATGGCTAAAATTGTTATCTTGTAACCACTTTAAAAGGTGATTAACTTTTCTGTGATGAACAACTCTGTTGACATACTTCTGACAGTTGTAAGATTAATCGCATGAGTAACAATTTGTATGACTGTAGCCCAAGGAGCAGTGTACCACAGTCTTTATCCAGGCAAAACTCCAAGAAGGTCATGCAGAGTTTTGCCTGAGTGATGAATTTATTGCTTGATGGCTGTGAATCTAAAAAAAAAAAAAAAAAGAAAGAAATTGCTTCCTTTGAACCACTTTTGAATTTATATTGTTATTCTGGGCCTTAACTTGTTGATTTTTAAAACTGATAGTCTTTCTGTTGTCCATCTGTTTTGACCCTTCAGAAAGCAAATGAGGGAGCAGGGCTTTGATGTTAAGCTTGGAAGAGTATTCTGTAACACATGTAAGTAGCTTGCATGCCACAAAATAGAATATTTCTTTTTCTCTGAAAAATATCCAATATGTCCTGGTGTTTTATTTATTTATTTATTTTTAAATTAGGCACGTAATGTGTGCATTTTCTTTCTTAAGAAGGAAAAAAAAAATACTGCTGATTGATCTGGAAGAGTTACCTGTCTAAAGAATTCAGAATCTGATTTTACAGGAATCACTGTTTGGAGAAAATATTGTTTTTATGATGGAGAAAGAGATCCCATTGTTCATAAGCTGTGCTTTTACTTTGGAGTCAGAAGCCTTCCAGATCTTGTGCATCATTGATACTGCTTTAAGGGATAAAAACACTCTTGAGCAGATGAGTACCAAGTTTGCACAACTAACCCTCCTAGTGCAAATGTTAAAAATCAGATTCCTAGGAAAAAAAGACAGAGGGGTAAGATTTCTTTCTGATTTATATGAGTATTTTTAATCTGGTTTACCTGAGTATTTATGCCAGCACAGGCTTAGAGTGTATTATAGAGTGAGAAGGAATAACAAAACTCGTCCTTACTCTATAGCAGTGCAAATCTGGGATAACTCCTATATTCAATATTTTCCCTCAAAAACAGTGCAAGAAAAAAGCCAAACCAAACACACTGAAGCTGATGTGCAGAATTTGAAACAAAATGAGACACACATGGGGAGGAAATTGCATTATAATCATTTGATTACATATTTCAAACAGATTTCAGGGGCCCATGGCATATCCATAAAGGAGATGGATTTGTTAACATAATAGTAGTGATATTAGTGTAAATCTGGAGTTGGTTCAGTGGCATCAAGGTAGCTCCATTTATTCTGTAATATCTTGCTGATATTTTTCACCTGCCTATTTTTAGCAGTTGCTTATTAATTTTGTAATCTGAACTCTTATGTAATAGACCATCCATAATAGCAACACTCATCAGGAATATTCTCAGATGAACAATTCAGTACAACAGGTGTGATTCAGCTTTCCCAGTGGACTGTTACTCACATAGTTGTCCTGAATCCCACTAAGGCTAACCAGAAGCAGAATCTGAAGGCTTATGTTTTTCAAGATGTAGCCCAGGAAACACAATTCAGAAGGCAATTGCGACCTCTTAGTTAAGGTTACCCAGATGTGGAGTTCTGAATCGGAATCATCCATGATGTAGACTGAATGCAGGGTTCAGATATTCAGTCCATAATTTTCCCTTCACAAGAGATTTCAAAAGTTTTTAGGCAGAAGAAAGTAAAGAAAAAAGACACCTATTAATTACATGCAGAAAAAAACTCTTTACACCCATAGAACTGCTGAGAGCTAAGATGCTGCCCACCACCAGATAAAAATCACGTTACATCCTTCCTCAGGCAGGAGCAGATAACAGTTGGGCTGACTCACATCACCTGTGAAGGAGGGTGATACGCACAGAGGGAGGTGCTGAGCTCCTAACCACAGGGAGCTTGTGGAAGAGAGCAGGTGTGCTTGACTTCAGAGAGGGAGGGAGTGGATGTGGGCGATCTTCAGCGGGGGGCTGCCTACCAGCACTGCTTTTCTTTTTGTGGCAGGTGCCTGGAGGGCTCAAGCATGTGCAGCCGTTGGGTTGTATTAGCTCTTTGCTGTTTGGGACTGCTGTGTGCAGGTAAGTGGCATCTATCTGCAGTCTCTTCTTTTTTGGTGCTTCTTTCTTTGTATCTCTTCCCTTTCTGTTTCTCTTAGGTGTTTTTGCTTCTTTTTGGGTGTTAACCCTCTGTTCTAGGACCTGTGTAGAGAAAAAATTTCAAATACTTTTTGGGTAACTTTCTCTTCCAGATCAGAGCCTGAAACCTCAGCTTGCTGCCCTTCAGCTTGCAACAAACAATCCCACTCTTACTACAGTTGCTCTAGAGAAACCTTTTTGTGTGTTTGATAGCTCACTATATCCAAACAAATCTTATGCCATCTACTTGTATGTAATGAAGGAATCAGGTAAGTATCAAGCACTGCTTCCTCTCTGGAAAATAACTACATTATGTGGCCATGGCATGTGATTCTTCAGAATTTGGTGGGAGTGAGTCTGCATGCAAGCTGAGCCTCTGGTCTCAGTGTTTCTGTCTTACTACTAAATAGCTATAGTAATTCAATGGGACTGATTAAAGATAACCACTCTTAGCACTGTGTTAGCTGACTCCCAGTAGGTGCGAAACCACACTATCAGCTATAAACAGTTTGCCCAAATCTTGCTGATGAAGCCAAGTGGTTGACAGTCTGATACCTTATCTTTGACTAATCATGAATGCCTTGTATAAAAGCCTGAACTCCCCTAAGTAAATCTGTGGAGAGAAGCTGGGAAACTGCTGCTGTTTGCTTCATAGTTAGGGTTGCCAGCCCTTGCAGGGATCACGGTGTGTGAGGGTTTTTTTTGTTTGTTTGTTTGCTTGCTTCTTTGCTTGTAAACAAACACAAGTCATGCTAGACTTGTGGTCAAAGATGCCTGGCCCGCGGGTTCATTCATAAAATGAATTTCATAACTGCTTGGCAATGAAACGTTGCTGGAAGTGCCCAAGAGCTGCCCTCGCTGCTCCCTGCTGTTCTGGCAGACTGTTTTTCATGCCAGCTAGAGCTGCTCCTTAAGGTGACAGAAAAAAATGACTTCCTCATATCGCACCGTTGTCACTGAAGGCTGTATGCAGCCTCCTGTTCTAAGGGGCACAGAGAAGAGATCCTGGGGGGCAGGAGGAAACTGGTCACGAAACTGGTCAAAAGCCAGAGCAGTCTAAAACTTCCACTGCTGAGTGTTGCTTTTTTGGGGAAACTGGAAGGAAGAGGCTTCTTCATTGCCTTGGGCTGGTAGAAGCCTTAACCAGACACGCCGTCTGATACAGCTGCCACAGACAGCTGAGAGCGTGCTGCCTTCTGAGACACCTCCCATGAATGAAGTGCACGTTTTTCTATGTCTGAAACAGATTACAAGTGCATTATACAGGTATAAAAAGCTACAATGACCTGATACCAGTTACACCTGCAAATACGCAACTGTATCTGACGTTTCATGTTAGAAACTACTTCAGCCACTCTGTCCTCTGTGGATTCTGTGGCAAAAGCTTTCTACGCAAATGGATGAATCCCTACAAAAGGGGTTATTTAGAGAGAAATCTCTTCTGCTGCTTTTGAAACAAGCAAATGCAAACTTGTTGCTTGGCAGACTGGGAGGAATTTTGTTTGGATTTGTCTCTGGTCTGCAGAGAAGCACATTGGCTCACCCCTGGATGCCTTTTAGAGCAGGGAAAGGGGAAACTTAAGAGAACTTAATTTTCTTAACACCTTATGTTCAGCTCTGCTGGTAAGGAAATGCATCAGCATACAACAAAGCTGAAGGTCTAGCAAATTTCTAAACAACTAATGTAACCTTTAGGTCTATTCTTGTTGACGTCACTATTAGACTTGATCTGCCTAATGAATTTAAAAACTAACAAAAAACTGAACTTGCTTAGATAATAGTACTTGCTTGCTCACCACAGCCAGGCTAAGAGTTGCTGAAGTGGAGACCGGGAGCGCAGGGAGGCCTAGGTGTAGTAAGTATTATAATTTGGGGAAGCCAGCCTTGGTAGAGCATGTCTTAGCTGGTCTCCATTTTCATACTATTGGCTTCTGTTGAGCCCTGGCACCCCTCTGCTCAACTAACTTGAGCACTGACCCTGAAATTAGATTTTGAACCTGTGCTAGAAAACTTTCTTTTTCAAAACAGATTTAACTTTGCATTGGATCATAACTAAAAACTTCTCATGTCCAAGCAGTTGCAAGAACTCTGCTCCAGGAGCACAGCAGAACGCTTACAAACTTAAGTAGTTCTTAATATACTGCAGCTTTGGAAAAACTGGCAGTCCTTCACTGCTGACAGCACTGAACAGCTGGAGGGAGCTCCCAAAATAAAGTAACTTGCAGTTGCAGAACTTGGGAGCATCTCTTGGGACTTGTGCCTTGGCTTTGCAGCAGGAAACGTTTGAGAATTGGAACTGAGCTTTCCAAACGATGCTGTAGAGCTGGGTGCAGATGCACACTTTGTGTGAAGCTGTGAAGACTTTCAGACTTTGTGTCATGCTGTCTGGAAGCATTGGCATGCCTGGCTGGCCAGAAATGCGCATACTGCATCTGCTCATGCAGCCCCTGCACGCTGGTCTGCGTACCGTGGTGTTCTGGGAGGTGCAGCTGTTGTATGACCAGAGGTCTTGGGGTTTCTGCTTCAGGCACAGCAGAGTCGTGGCTCTATAGAAACTCTGCCTTGGCTATAATATCAAATCTGAGATGGCAGGACTTACTGGATGCTTACTGGAGACATGTAGGGTATGGGAGAAGAGCAGCCTTTGCCACCCCACTCCATCAGATTCTTCTTGGAAAAGAGGAATTTGGGGAGTGTGGCTATTAAAAAGTATTGCTCTGAGATTCCTTGTACATCCTTCATGGTTTCTGAGGGACAAGTGTAAAAAGTGTCAACAATAAATAAGGAGGAAGGGGTAGGATCACTACACAGCCAGACTGGTAGCAGACTTGGCTAACTGCTCAGGCATTTCTAGGTAGAAGAGCAAGTTGTCAAATAAACACAGGATGAATGGAAAGAGCTGAACTAGTTCTAATAGCCTTGTCAAAAGCTACCTCTCCCGCAGCAAGCGCGATAAGCTCCCTGGTGACTGACAACAGCAGCAGACCACTGGACAGCACGTTCCAACAGACAAGCGGGGGACAGCTTGGACCTTACAAGGCTGCCTCATTCAATGTACCCAACTGTGCGTCGCCCCCCCACCTTGCTGATGTAGGAGATATCAACAAAGTTTCTGATGTCCTGAAACAATACCTCTTCAGAGTCGGGGATGATGGGACTTGTTTGTACGACCCAAACTTCCTAGATGTCTGTAACCCACCTCTTGCGCCAGACACAACGTACAGGTATAATTCTTATTTCTTAAAAGGTGATTGCTGCTCTTAAAACTCAATAAGAGGCAGATTTCACTCTGTAATGATCCCCTGTAATAGTATGATGTGAATTACCAGTGCATACCAGAAATGCTCTGTTGTAAGGGCAGTTATAAAGATGGCTTGGCTTTGTCTAGCACCCCGCAGATGGTGCTTTATGGTGCTCTTGCAAGGGTGAGCTCTATCAGGTTAAATTCACGGATCAGTAGAAAAATTCATGTGAGAACTGCTGGATCCATGCCTATGCTGGAGCATCTGATCAGAAACTGCTAGAAGAAAAGGATTTGACTGGAAAATGATGTTGAGATGATTCACCGTGTATTGTGTTAGATGAGTCTGCCAAACCACAGACACGAGTTTGGCTCTGCCTACTTTGTTTTGATGGGATTCTGAGGAGCCAAAGCTCTCTGTGGCCTCCAGCTCCAGGAAGCCCCTAACGTGACTGGAGATCTCGCAGTGAGGGCCAGGTGGCTTGCAGGCTTGTCTGACCCCTGCTGTCTGGGGAAGCTGACTGTCTGGGTGCTCTGACAGCTGTCACCTGATTCACTCGTTTTGCTGTTGCCCACTATTTACAAGCCATAGTAAAGATGGCAGTCACACGAAGCTGCAGAGACTGAATATGCTTCTGAAACAAAATACTACAGGTAGTTTTGCAAAAATTGTCTTGCTTCTTCATTCAAAAATGTCTCCTTTCGACATTTCCGCAAACTCAAACTCTTGTGGAATGGAAACTTAATTCCTTTGCCAAATCTGTTGTTGGCCTGTCTTTTCAATGCTGTTCCTAACAGGGAAAATGCCAAAGATCTCTATCGTTGGACGAAATCTTTGACTTCCATATGGAAATCAAAACCACTTGCTGTTCTAAATAACGAGGCTTTTTACAACAGGGAATAGCAAGCTGGGAAAAACTGTTGTTGGAAAGCTATCATCTGCCAAGGCTCACAGGAATGGAGCGTAAACTCTGCATGACATAGCACAGAATGCTTTTTCTATTATTAATTTGTTTGTTATAAGGTCTCTGGAAATAGCTGGTTACCTTTTGACTATTTCTGCCTAGTGCTTCAACAAAAACTGGAGTCTGACTAGTTATTCCAGTAGCTGACAAAATGATAGTAAGCAAGCTCAACTTTTGAAATACCTAATTTAATGCCTCTTTCCCTTCCCCCCCAGGTTTAAATATGTGTTGGTAGATAACACTGAAGGTATCATGAAAGACCAAACTCTTTGGTCTGATCCAATCAAAACCAAAAGAGGTAAGTCTGTGGCTTTGCTCAGGTCTTCTGAGTAGCTGTGCTTGCCTTAGGAAACTATTGCTCTCCTAATGAGCAACATCTAGTCCTTTCCTTCAATTTTAACAATTTGGTCAGCCTTTCAGTACTGGAGTAGCAGATCTAAGCATGGAATAATGGTCTGCTTCTTTTGTGTACTTCAAAACAGTTCTTTGATAAAGCTTGTACACGTGGTTTCAGACTTGATGCATGTCATGGTATCTGGTGCTGCTGAAATTTCTAGGTAACACAGGTACTTGCCACACTGGCTAACTTGCTGAGCCAAGCTTATAACATCTAAATGCTGACATTGAGTCTTAAACCTGTTTTTAATAAATCACCTAGAAATCAGTTTTCCTCTCCTAAGTCACTAGCCTTCCCCCATTTGGTAAGGGTGCATATGGTGAAAAATAGACCATAGGAGCATTCTTTCCATGCTTTTCTAGCTAAACTTCCCATGAAAATTGATACCTGGCCTGGTCGAAGGAGTGGAGGCATGATTGTCATTACATCAATTCTAAGTGTTTTGGTGTTCCTTCTGCTAGCTGGCTTTCTTGCTTCTGTGTTTTCTGCTGTCACGTAAGTACTGTTACACCTTGCAACTTCTAGTAAGAGTAGCTAACTCCTTAGTAATCAGCCTTCTTGCCTATGGTTCCAAGCCACTGTTGCTAGTGATGTTTGAGATGACAGACCAGATAATGTCCTCTTAATTTGGAACCTGGTAACAGAGGAAAAGGCTTTGTCATAATCTTCCCTACCAAGGCTAAGATCAATGCATCTTGTAATTATTACACAGACTAAAACTTACTAGCTGTCAGACTTCGGTAAGGATGACTGGAAAAAAAAAAGTAGAGTTGCGCATACTTAAGGTTTATATATTCTTGTACGTATGATAGCTTTCCATCTATTCAGGAGTTTGGAAACTGTCTTAAGAAGTTCAGGCCTTCACAGAGATCACACGCTGTGCTAATTAATGCCTGCTTGATTTTAGTTGATTTGCCTCTTCCACAGGAGAAACAAGTTACCACTCTGAATTAATAACTGAGGTTTTATTGATGCTGTAAAACTGAACTAGTCTACGCATGTTCCCAACTTTTCTACCCCCTGCCTCAGGAAATCACTGAGGCCTGATTGATCCCTAAACTGGGGGAATGAACTAAATTTCAGAAAGGGTAGGTTTCAGGGCTACTAAAACCTAATTCTTTCACTTGAAAATGATGCAAATACTCTGTATTCAGTCAGCTCTGCCAGGATCCTGGATTAAAGGTGCAGAAAGCAAAAACTACACTGCAAGTGATTTTTTTTTTTTTTTAAAAGTCTATAGGCTTATAGAGACTAAATGATTTAAGTAGCAATCGGCCTCTGCAAAATGTTCTGACAGTGGGCTCGCTCAGTCTCTGCTGGAACTTAACAAAGTCTTTCACTTCACCACTAGGGGATCAGAAGATTCTTCTGCAGAGACAAAGGGCTCATCTCAGGCTGTTCAACACAGTGAAACAAGACCACAGCTGAGCTCTGAGTGAACAACCTGGTTTGAGTCAAGGCTGGAAACACAACTGAATTGTTACACGTGCTAGACCTACAGGACTGTCTCCTACTCAACGCTGGTCCACTGCTACAGCATGTGATCAGGCAACTGGACCTGAACAACACAGATGAAACAAGGACAACTTTTTAAAAGTCTTTCAGTGCATGATATCCTGTCTTGTCCTAATGAGATTTCATTTAGGTAATTCTTTTATAGCACACATCAGATGCCTGGTCTGAAGAAAGAAGATTCATGAGATCCTTCAGCTTCAATGCTGTGATGACAGGTTGTCTAGTACACGCATTCTCACGTGGAGTAAGCGTTACTGGAGGCCTCTGATGTGCTTCTCATGATCAGATGAACATGATGTAGCCACTTGCATCTCAACCTTTCTCTACAGTAACTGCTGAGGAATTAAAGAAAAACAGGCTGCTTTAGAAAAAGATGTTCTTTGAGAAAACTAAGGATTGAAAGGTAGACAACAGGGAGCTGCTGCTGCTGTTTCCTCAGGATTTTAGTGACCATTTGTCATAAGCCTTCCATTTTTTTTCCTCTCCTTCCCTTAAAGGAAGCAACCAAGTTCCAATTGTCCTGTACGTAGCAGAGTAGTTTTGATCTCCAACACTTAAATACACTCAAAGAGCTTTGCAGGGATGATGGCTAACAAAATCGCTTCAAAGAAGGTATGCTCTTTCAGAGCTCAGTATAATTTGCTGATGGGCTAGTAAAGGGGAGATACTGCTTTAGTGGAAAAACGTGAGTATATTCACTGCTGTCCGGCTTAGCCTCATTCCTGACTTTTACCTTAGGCAGTAGCAAGCCAGCACTCTTCACATCTTAGTATCTGGGTTGGTGGTGGGGGGTTGGAGCAAATTTTTTGTTTCTTCATTTTATGATTAGTTGGTGATTAGAAATAAAAACTTTGCACCAGGTTTAAGTTATGTACTGCCTGTTTTTTTCCCCTGTTGATTCCAGCTTCCATATGCACTAGTTTGTCTCTATAAATGACTTATGAGGAGGATTCATCTTCAAAGCCCTCTTCAGTATCTATAAGCAACTGTCCTACTGTAGCAAGCACTTACTGGTGATAAACAGAGAGCTGTCACTAGTTATTATTGATGTTCGCCTAGTTTATCATCAAATTGGTTAGTGTCTCAGTTTATAAATGAGTAAAAACTGTTTCAACACATGTAGTTCACTGTCTCTAGTACAGCTGGCTGATTTTGCATTGACTCTTTTTTCAGGGAGTGGGACTTATTCTCCTCAGAGTATGAAAATTAACAAGTTTTGTGTAAAGTCAAAACGTTGTCAGGATGGAGCATTGAGAGTGTAGCTTCTGGTGATTGCAAAACGTTGTGGTAAACTTCAGGACTTAGGCCCAAGAGATTTGTGCAGGAGCCCCTGCTCTTCAGGTATTCTGAACTGCAGCATGTTAAAGCTTGCCTGCTTTCTGCCTTGGTTTGGGGTAACAGGGGAAGGGAGAAAGCATTTGAAGGGAGAGATGGTTACTGTGAGTTCTGATGAGAAATGGATGCTGAAGTACCAGGAATGATGTGTGGTGTGAGGGTTTTTTTGTTTGTTTGTTTGTGGTGGTTTGTTGTGTGTGTGTGTGTGTGTGTGTGTTTGTTTGTTTTAAATTGGTGCCTTGCCTTCCCTCTACTTTCCTGCCATACAGGCTGCTCCAAGCACCATTCTGAGGTGCCTTCCCATTCATGTATTAGGGTACTAACCTGGAAGCAAATGATACATGGAGGCAAAGGCAGTATGAATTGTAGGTGTGCAATGCTGAACACCAGAGTAGGTGGGAAATCCTTGTACTGTTTGCCTCCTTTATAAACCCAAACAAGTACTTCATTGTTAGAGCCCTCTAACTCCTTGCTCTGGACCCAATGGAAGAACAGGTTAATAGTAGAATCATTAAAATTAATAAAGCCAAATAAGTTTCCTTTCAACTGCAGAGAGTAAATACACTATATTGGATGCCATGTCAGTTAATTTTTTTAAACAAAATAAAGAAGTTATTTCACTAATAGAGTTGCTTGAGAGACTGTATGTCAGCTCCTACAACTATCATTCAAAACACTGCACCAGAGTAATCCAATCTTTGTTTTCTGCCGGTATCTATTCAGACACTCACATCAAGCAGTTTCTCTCACCTAACAGATCACTGGTTTTAGTCAGTTTAATCCTGTCAATGGGCCTAGTGGAACAGCTTGCTTTTGTTCTTGTGCTTCCCTTTGCATCTTTCGTTTGAAAGATCTTTGCTTTACCATTTCTTTATGGAAAATTTCAGAATGGATTATTTCTAGGTGTTCCCCTGCCCCGCAACATGAGTAGAATTAACACTGTCTCAGTTGCTCCTACATCGCCATGCATACGAACTTTGGGTTATTTGAAAACATCTAGCAAATATCATTGTTCAGTTTTGTCTTGTTTCTGTAGATGCTTTTAATGCAAACCCATATAAGGGTCAGAAATTATTCTTTTGTTTTGTCTATATCATATCTGAACAAAAAAAGCAGCCAGGCTTGGCAACAACTCCTGAAAAATCTTGATGTAGTCTGTTAGTACCCACCCTTGTTCAAAAATTACACAGTGCCTCCCGACCTTTCTGTTTCTTAAATCTGTGTACTAAAGAAATGCTATTAATCATTGATACCTTATATTTCTTCTATGTGACCATGATAAAAGTCAGGACACATCTCTGATAGGCCCCAAACAGGAATTTCCATACCTTTTCAGGGAGAAGTAAGAAACAGAGGAGAGAAGTCAGTATTTAGATCAATGAAAATACCATATGGAGAGGCAAAAGTAGTTGTGACCCTGTTCTGGTATTTACCACGGCTGCTGTTTTATCTGTATACAGTCCTGAAATATGGTTCACAGCATAACAAGTGGGCACTGACATGCAAGATCTTGCAAAAAGCCAAAGCTGCTTCATGCACGTTTCTCCCTGCCTAAAAACAGGGTTGCACAGAAAAAGTAGTTTTAGAATTGTCACTTTCAACAAAATATTTCAACAGAAAATTCTGATAAAAAATGTACTACGTTGGAGTTTCTCTTCCTTCCCATTTTCTTTGAGGAGGAGGAAATGTCCTAAGATCTGAAGCTAAAGAAAGGCAGAATTCTTTTGCCATGCACTTTCTGAACACGGGAAGTTTTGAAACAGAAAGGGTAGGGGGGCATTGTTTAACTTTTGAAGGCATAGGAGTGCAAGAAGACCCCCTAGGTATTGTAGTTGTTACTTTGGGCACTGAATGATAAGTTCATTCCTTCAGCGACTGTGCAAAATGTATTGAAAATGCTGATTGTAGGTGCTGCTACATGGTGGAAAATAAAAATCACATCTATGGAGGGAGTCCAGGAGCCACTACTGAAGTTCTGCTCACTTTTAACACTTTTAGGTTGTGCTTGGGTTTTGTCAATGTTACATGCAATGATTGTGAACAAGCTGAACTTGAGATCCCTTTCCAATGAATGTAACCCTAATGGCATTAAGTTGCCCGTACTTGTGAACTCCATTTCTATTGTCTTTTATTTGGGTCCTGGTATTTCTCTGGATGAAGTAATGAATAATGCAAACTGTGCTGTGGAAAAACTAGTGGTAGGATGCAGTTATGGTACATATTTTCACCTGTACTCTAGGCTGAGATTCAAACGCTGGTCTCCAGGACTGATGGACAAATTACATTAAATTGTGTTTGCATCACTCACTCCAGCATGCTCTCAGTTGAGGCCCCAGCAAAAATGTTGCCTTAAGCTTCTTAGCAGATAGACTGACTGCTCTGAGATTCAGTACAGCTGAAAGCCAAAGTTATCCACTAGCAGCTACGTGACCCAACTTGTCTGCAGAGCTTGGATGCGGAAGGAAAGTGGGACAGGGTAAGAGCTAGACAAGATGTGTGGTTTCAAGTGCTCCCTTGATTGTGTGGTTTTGTTGATCCTGGGGCTGTCAGCTGCTAAAACATGGCTATAATAACAGCGAATCATGTGAGTCTTGGGTTGACTAAAAGACTCCTTTCTGTGCCAACTGTAATGATTTTTGTGAGGCATATATAAGTATACTGCTAAATTGTAGCATACCAAGTAAAAATAAGTTTTTAATGGGGGATAAATAAGCATAAAGATGGTAACGACATGAAAAAGGAGAGATGGTTTATTGCATTTCTTGAACATGTGTTCATGAAGACAAGGCCCTCTGCAGCTTCAAACAACAAGTCTTCTCTGCTTTACTTTCACCAGAGCAAAAGCTTAACTAATCAGAATTAATACATTGTCTGCAGACCTACTTTATCTTTTATTCAGTAAGCAGTTCTGCAGATTAATTGATTGGTCATTAGTAACAAACTTTTTTTTAATATAAATTTCTTCTTAGATAAAGGAGGAAGGAGCTTGTTTGATTGTAACAAGTGATGTTTTGGGAGCAGACTACGTAAAATTTACATTCTCAAAAGCTCCTGGTAAGAAACTCTGTATTATACTCCAAGTTGTTTCCCATTAATCTAGTATGAGAACTAGGCTGGGAACCTGGCAGATGGAATATTTAATATTCTTCTCCAGATAAATTAGGGCACATAAGATTATAAGTGTACAAGGCTGAAAGAACCATGTCCGGTTTACTAAATCAGCTTTGCTTTTGTTTAGCTTGGGCGTAAATGCAGACCACTTGCTAGACACATGTGGATGTGGGGAATGAAGTTGAGGAAAAGGATGCTAGTCAGAGTCATGCTGTAAAGTCACGGTAATTTTTTTAGACAGTATTTTTTTATATATCTTCTCACCTGCAATCAAGAAACCTACTTCAAAACCAGAACCAAATTGCAAAAGGCATTCATTGATATCTAATGATACTGAGCACTGGGACAGTGGTGGATGCTTTACTACTGAACAAAAAACCTGACACTTCCTACTAGAAAGAGTTTGCAGGCTTGTTCAGGGAAAGAAAAAACAATCAGACAACAGAGTACAAGTTTGCCTGTGGAAGGAAAGCTTACTCGGAAATTAGGTATTCAAAAATCAGTAGCATGATTTTTGAAGCAGAATGGGCACTCAGAGCTCTTATTTCCTTATGGCCTTATGAACAAAATATAAAAATCTCTCTGAAATTCTTATCTCGTGTAGGGTACTTTCTCAGAAAAGTACCAACTTCCAAATGTATCTCTGCCACTCTGGTCATTGTGTTTTCATGGCTCCCATTACTCTGTGACGGTATTTTCCTGCTTCTGCTGCTTTGTCCGTGCCTATGCCACTACAACAGCAAATGCAGTAATGCATATACAATGTCAAGGTCCATTATTCACTAGTGAACTCCCATTTTGACCTTACCTACCCTCTAATGCTTGGGAACAGGACTAAGATGGAAGATATTGGACTCAACAATATATACAGTCTTATTACTAAGTTCCTGTTCTTTGAATTTATCAAAAGTATTTTTATTGTTTTTCAAATTTGGAAATGATTTTGGAATTCTGGCTGTAACTGCATATATTGCCTGTTGTTTCAGAGAGACCCTGGTGTATTTCTACTCTACTTAGACACATAGGCCTACTTTTGGGGAAATATCTGAGTGCCACCGCAATATAAATTTTAAGTGTGCTACTGAACTGCTGGCACTAGTTGTTCTACTTAGTTACTAAGTTTAGTTCTTACCCTGGCTTTGCGAGGTCACAGTCCAATGAGGAATCAAGACATTTAGCAACTACAGGGAAGCTGTAATAATATGGCACCAAGCACCTCTCAAATCAAAATCCTAAACAACTGTAGAAATGAGCTCTTGGCCTTAAGTAAGCAGCTTTGTTCTCATTCCCTTTCCTGCGTCTTGTCCCGTCTTATAACATCTGTCTGGTTAATCTTAATGTTCAGCATGCTTTTCTATACAGAACAGCTAAATATTATCTGACTGTGAAAAACAATAACAGGCTGGTAACTCTTTCATATATAGCTGAAACTGATTGTGACCAAAAATTATTAGATTAAGCTGGCTGCTTTTCTGGGAGACAAGTCGGTGAGTTTCAAGCCATTCTCATTTGAACAAGTGTGTGTATATTGCAAATCCTCTACTGTAAGTAGTACCATCTTTCACTTTCACTGCCAAAAGTCACAGCAGAATGAACAAGTTGCAAAGGCCTTTTAATTGGCATTTAAACCTTCTTTCATTACGCTTGGTAAAATACACTGTTCTCCATATACGATTTATGGCAAGTTCTGACCCTGATGAAATCAAGTATGACAACTTCCAATCCTAGCATTGACAGAGCTCCTTGAAGAAATGCTCTGACCTTTCGCATCTTTGCTTGCAGGGGCTATGTGCCAACCTATGCAAAATAACTGAACTGAGCAGTGATTGTCTCATGCATATGGCTGTCCAAGTGATTCAGGTTTCACAGTATGGGAGTCAAAGTATAAAGAGCATTTGAAATTGTTCAGATTAAAATACAACAGTTTGGTGTATGCTGAATGCTAGGTAGAGTTTAGTGTCGTGAAGTTAAAATACATAAACTTTGCCAATACCACAGATATTCTACCTGTTATGTTTGCACAAACTTTTTTTGCTTTCCTGTGAGATATGATGTGAACTGTGCAATTAAAAGTTACTGCGTACCTGAGAGGATGATAGTCTACCTGGAAAAGGAGAACAATCAGAATTAAACTCTGGACATCTGGACCTGTGACTCGGACTAGGTGCTGGCTAACTGTGCTTATACACCCAGAGGTACTGAGTGAAAGGCTTTGTTTTACAAAACAAGAGGGAAAAGAAAAAAAGAGTACTTCCTTCCAGAGGCACTTCAAAGGGTATTATAGAGCGGACTGCAGCCAGTGCTAGGGTGCAGTGTGGTAGATATTCCTTGTTGGTACCATTGGACAGCAGTTTCTCAGGCATGAAAAACCTATACTGGGAGGCTACAAAACACTGCAATTAAAGATCATCAAGCTTAAATCAGCTGGTATGATGTTTATCAAATATCAAAATAATCCAAGCATTACCTTGCATTCCTCTGTGGGTTTGTTGTCTCATCCTGTAACAGCTTGTAAGTTCTTCAGGATAAAGACTCTGGGTAACGTGCAAGCACACTATATCGCTCTTTCCCAGCTGAGTGTATTCTGATGCACAGCTCTAACATCACTAATATTGTCAACAAGTATCAATACTCCATGATGAATTTGCCTTTGCAGAACATACGTATCTAGGAGTTACTCGGTCAGGGCACTAGCTTTATCCTGTGACATTACCATACAATCGTAGAACGGTTTGGGTTGGAAGGGACCTTAAAGATCTATCGCAATCCCCCTGCCATAGGCAGGGACATCTTTCACTAGATCAGGTTGCTTGAAGCCCCATCCAACCTGACTTTAAACACTTTTAGTGCTCTTTTTGACTACAAATGATAGCACATCATCTACCGTCATTCATTTCCTTAACATCCAGCATCAATATTTTCATATAATGCTTCGTCTGCACACCTCTAGTCCTAGCCAAGTTTCAGAAATGTTGAAAAAAATCAGCCATTCCAGACCTGTTTTTTCTGTTCTGCTTCCCTAGAGCTCTAGTATAGAAGCCTATAGTAGTGCTTCCAATGCCTCAGTCAGTATTAGAAGACTGAAGTTATTTGCTATCTATTCTTAATCAAGCCTTCTAACACAACAACAGTCAAAGATTCCAGAAAAGATTACTTATTTTCACTAAACAAAGTTGATGACATTATCTGCATTATTACTATAACCCAAAGCTGGACATAAAGAATAACATAGTAAGTCTCCCTAGAAACTTTAATGTCTCATACCTAGAAATAACTTCTTGAAAACTAGATGGATTTTGCCACATCTTTGGCTGACCCACTGAATGTTAACACTATTCCACGTGTGCTAAAGAAAACTGAAAGGACACAAATCTGATCAGAGTGTAATGTATTGTTTTCTTGTATCTAATTGATAAAGACTTCATCATATTAGTCTTCATGCAATAGCCTTAGTTCATGCCAGACCATGTTCTCAATCCATTCTTCATATAAATAGTGCATGATATTTGGAAAAGAGAAAATGGATGTAATACTTCTAGCAGAATGTTCCAGTTCTGCCCTACAAATTGTACAAACTCAGTTCAAGTTTTCTCCATTCAAAAAGTAGTAACCAGGAAATTACAGAATCTTTTACCTCTATTTGTCTTTTCTTTTCCATAAATACATTTCCTGGTGAGATTCTTGACCTGAGAATTTTGGATTGTCTAACTCTTGAAACTGCCTGTAGAATCTTAAAAGCAAATTATTTCTGTTGGACAGAACCTGTTTTATTTTAAAAAGAAAGGGGGTTCTGGCTTCTGCTAGGACATGGATCTTCTAGCTGAATATCATTTACTGTGAATTATCAAACAAAAGTTTATTAATTTCTGAGCACGTCAACCATCTTTAGCATATAATATCAGATCTATTTTTTTTATTAAAGGCCATGTGATAAAAAGTATTGTCTTAAACACTACATGCATCAGCATCTTTTCCTTTTTCAGTATCTTCCTTCTTTGCTTCTATTTCATGAAAATAAATCTGTCCCTCTTTCCAATGATGCAAATTCAACAGCCCCAGAACAACCTCTCAATTGATTGACAAGCTGGACTGTTTCCTCCACTGTGCCTTGGAATAGGAAGGGCTGTTCAGTTTAGACAGTGTCTACAAGTGCCCTTTGGTCATTTCAGCATTTGGGTTTTATGCCATAGCATACACCAAATTGCTGTTTGGGGGGTTGCTAATGAATATGTTGTAACTGAATAACTGAAATTTACAGGATGAGGAAATGGCAACACTTAGTTTAATATTCTATAGCAATTCTTGAACACATAGTTCTGTGTGTCTGTTGCTTATCATGACATAAAAAATAATAATATCACTCTGGATACATCCAGCTATAAGGTATATTGATCTTTCAAACAACAACATAATAGCACAGCCACCAAAGAATGAGAAAGGATGGAAATGCTATCACATGTGACTAAAAAGAAATCATAAAAAAATCTGGTACTCTACTACTAACAGTATTTTAATTTAGCCTGAATACAGGAACTTCTTTATTCCAAGGTAGCTTGCAAGAGTATGGAATAAGCATGTGCTGTAGTATAACCATTTTGCCCAGTTCAGGCAGAATTCAGCAGTATATATCTGAAGGCTTAAAAGCACTTGGAATAGTTTTCCCTATATTTCCCTGACGAAAGAAGGCAAAAACGATAGGTGTTTATAATATCTAGTTCTACAACAACAGGTTCAAGACTAAAAGTGGACACAGGTATCCAGGTGTAGCATGTAGGTCTGCTACTTCTATTCATCTGAATAGTTCAGGATGTTAATGTGAGATAGAGTTGGTGTTATATTCTATGAGACCGATATTTTTGAGGGCAATGCTTAATTTCCTGGTTTATAGACAGGATCTGTGGGTGTCCAGAATCTTCCATTGTTACATTTCATTATTGCACTTAGTCATATGGTGCTTTATGGCCAAAAATGATGCACCAGCTGAATTCAGTTAGTCTTTCCATTGATTTTTTTAAAATAGCTCTTGTATCATGACTTTGGGGAATGATATATATATTCTTGAAAACATTGTAAATTCCTTCTGGATGAAAGGAGTTATTTAAATACAGTGAATTGTTATCATTTCCTTAACGGTATGAGTAACTTTGGGATAGACTCTGTTCCACGCTTGCCAGTGTAATACAAGCCAAATCCACTGAAGCCTGTCCATTTTCCCTATGCATTTACACAAGCATAGCTTAGCAGCAAATGCGCTCCAGGACTGCAGCCCTTTCTCAGGAAACATCCCCACTGAGATCTGCCGAAGGTTTGAAACATTATGCACAGTTGGAATCAGTTTATCGATACATGATTTCTCCCATGTCTCCTTCCACCTTCTGGCATTAGCACAACTGGCTAGAGCCCAGTTACAGCGCACAAGGACCAGACCCGTAAAGGAACATCACTCTGCAGGGCTGCTGAAATGGCGGATCTGCTCTTGGCAGCCACAGGAGAATCCTAGGGTTTATCTCAAATTTGGCTTAAGGAATTCTTAGCTTAAATGTCAGTAAAGATTCGTGCATTACTGATAGCATATGAGGCAATAACAAGAAGACATAATGGGAATAGTTCTGTGTGTTCTTGGATCCCTTTTAAACCCCTGTTGAATGAGGAGTTTGAGCCTGAACCTAGTTTTAAGCATGAGTATGGAAAATGACTTTTCAATACACAGAATTCTTGCCAAAAAAAATTTGTTTTAATCAGAAATGTGTTTTTCACAAGGGAAAAGAAGAACCTAAAGAGTGTCTATGAACATCAAAACACTTTGTATGTGTTGTTTGGATTATTTTTTGGGTTTCTTTTTCAGAAGGGTGAGGGGGAAGAAATAATTTCCTAACCAGCTGAAATAGAGATGTTACACCCATCTTTATTAGATTTCCTGTCCATCACACATTTACTTGGGAAAGAATTTGCTCTAATGTTGTCTCTTATCTTCAGCATTACATTTTTGTCTAGTTATGAATAAAACTATAGCAACAAGAGTTAGTCATATTCCCCAAAGTATCCCCTCTTTTCAATTTATACCCAAGGCAGCAGTAACTACTCTTGGAGATTCAATTACTGTACCAAGTATCTCCTATTTTTCCTGTTTATTTTTCAATTTGCAGGTGTTTTTCATCTTACTGGTGCATTACCAGTCATAAACACGGGAAAATATTGCCATCCTCACAGACATTTCTGATCTTCACTGAAATGCAAGGCAATGGAAGTGTCTTCCTCATCCATGACTTCTAGTAGATCACCTCTATATGAGAAAAGTTAGTTAAATGCCTCTGTCCACCACCTTGCTGCTTTGAAAGATTTAAAACACCTACTTATAATTTGACAGCTTTATCGTATACAGCTACCAGGAACTAAGTGAAAACTATTTAGATCATTTCAGACATTAATGTCTTCCACTTGTTACCAGTGGTATTCCCAGGCAAGCTTTAACTAAGAACACACTGGTAAGAGTCTACAGTCCCCTTCAGTGTACTATTCTAAGGTATCTACTGCTAAAATCACCATGTAGGAAGACAGTAGGACCATGCCAAAGGCAATGATAATCAATTACTGGTGCAACAGAATTTGTCCTCATGTTCTTTAACCCAGTCCTTTTTAATGCATTGGCCAACAGTCACCTCACCCTCCATCCTGAGATGCAGAATACGTATGCCTGTTCTCTCTTTTTATCATTCAAATGTACAGTTAAACGAAATTAGCACCCTGCAGTGTTTCCTTTTTTTAAAAAAAAAAAAGATGGATGCTATCAGAACAACAGTGACTGCATATCTTTGTTGGACTGCAAGTTGATGACTAGATCACTGATTAGGTCCTGGTCTGAGGTAAAGTTCATTCAACAGGATGTGAGAAACCAGTGAACATAACGTGAGAAATTGCTGGATGTGACATAACAATGTAAGAAGCTGACAAAAGTTACACACAGGCTGTGAGGAGTGGCTGGGCTTCACATGTGGTTAAAGGGGGAGTTATATGAGAAATGAACGTGCTCCATGGATGATTGGAGGGCAGTGCTGGGGACTTGTAGGGGAGCTGAATCTTGCAAGGCCAAGAGCACCCGCCTAGCCATCCAGTAGTATCATAAGGCCAAGATAACCTAGGAAACAGTATCAGAAGTGGCACATTTGGATATGTGTAAAGCAAAACTGGGACCAGTAGGGAAAAGTGACATTATCTAAGAAGAGGCTTAGCTGGAGAAAGGGATGGTTAAGAAACACAAAAAGGTCAATAAGGTATGTAGATGCTGTAGCCAGGGCTGTCCATAGCTCCAGGCAGCATAGTGTTTGATCACTGCAGCTTGGAGCAGGACAATAAACCAACCCTGTTCTGGCATTACCACATGTGTGAAGCTTGCTGCCACAGTCAGGAGAACTGGAGCGCCTATTCTAGCTAGGAAAGAAACACCCAGGACAGACGGATACTAGTTATCACTGTGTAGGAACTCTTCTTGGGCCTGTCAGTATCAGCTCCCTCCTAACAGTGCAATGGTTCAGATTATCCTTTTTCCTGTGTGTGTGGGGGGGATATAACATGTGAGAGCTATCTTCAGCTGGTTTCCCTCCTTGTGCCAATTTGTGGCACGCAGCCTCTGTTTGTGTCTTGGAGGAAAAAAGGTATCCCAAGGGACGCTGCTTCCTCTCCTGCTTTGAGACTCCCAATACCTATACAACAGCTCTTCCTACAGCTGCCTTTTCCTGATTCACTTCACTACAGTTTTACATCCTTAGCCAACACCTTCATAGTAGAGTATAAGTATTTTGTTGTGTTCCTCCAATTGCATAATTAACACTTTTTCTACTATTCTTTGCAAGCTGTGATAGACATGAGTTAGATCACATCTGTGCATAATTTCTCTACCATACAAACATACTTTTGGGGAGAATTCCAGTGTCTTGTGTTACAGCGACTAGGGATCTTTTATAAATGCACATTGATGGGAATGATAAAATAATGACTGTCATAAACTGTCAGGTGGGGATTCTTCCACAATCAAGTCCTTAAGCCATCATCATTTAAGTCCATAAGTCAGATACTGCATCAGCCAAATGAAATAATATTTAGTTTAACTTATTTAGAAGCCTTGACTGCCTAAAAAAGAACAACAATCTTACGCCAGTACTGATGATAGGAAGACACAAGGTTTTGTGGTGGGCTGGGGTTATCTATTTGCCTAAAACTAAAACGTAGTTTCCTGATTGCATTCAATCCTTACGCAGAACTAGGAGATGTACTAGAGAATTACGGGAAGGACTAGTCCATGAGCAGTAACATTTAGAAACCGTAGCAGAACTGATAGTAACTGAGCCAGTTCATTCTTAAAATCGGAGATTTTCTTGCTTTACAGTCACAAATCATTATCTGAACGCTCAACACTCATGTATTATACTATGTGACTAGTATATACGTTGCTTTGCATGTTACACCACTTTAAGTAAGCCCAAATGCTATCTGGAATGTAATGCATCAGGTTTAAAAACCTCTCCTTTTTGCGAAATATCATGAATAACTGCTTTCAATTTTAAGTGTGTGAGATTCACAGCTTAACCTTAAACATACCGAGATCTACAGGAGTCTTTCTTATGATGAATGGCTTTAGGCCAGACTCTTAAAGTGTCTTGATAGTAGAGTGATGAAAAGGCTCCATTTAAATGAATAACCTAAAAATGGACTGAGTGACTGTATCTAGGATAAACTCAGAAGCACGGGTGCAGATTTAAGGTAAGTTTGAAAGTGAAAATAAACATTGCATAACAGGATAAGAAATAGTGTCAAGCTTAACCCAAATTCTGTTTCCAAAATGGTAAATTGAATCCTGTGGTGGGCTTTGATCTGGGTTCTTCAGATCAGATATCACATGGGCCTGCCCTGTTCAGTCTTCCTCTATTAAAAGAATATTAATTATTGTTTGGACTGGAGTGACATAATATGTTAAAAACATCATGCAGAATCAATGAATTAAACAACTACAGTATGCTAATTTCATTGGACTCTACTAAAGTGACTGTCTGATGTACTCTTTGGTCTTAATTTGGTCCAGGGTTAATTTCTTTTTTTTGGATGAAGGAGCTGCAATACGTGGTCACACAGATTGGTGAGTCCCTAAGATGATCTAGTAATCTGTTGGCTGTATTCATCAGTTGCCTTCATTTGCTCTCACCTTGCGCTGAACGGACACACAGTAATGAAACCTTTCTCAAAACAGCAACCTTGCAAAATTTCTACTACTGTATGACATTTCACTTTGCATAACTTTTTGGATGTGTGCTATATCCAAGTGGCAACATTTATTTTGGAAGATCTCTGGTTATATCCATGCTGGTAAACAGAAAAGATCACGCCCTTCCTCTGGCCTTGAGGGCAAGAGACAGCACGGCTCACTCCCACCTGGCTAAACACTTTCCTTTGGAAACAGGGGGGCCTTGTCCATACTGCTGTTGGGAATGACACCTGGCTAGTGCTGCCCCCAGACTCTGTCTGGACACTGATTTTGAGAGTGCTAGTTGTCAAAAGCCAAAACTCTGCTAGGAACTAGCCCAACACTACGGACCACCACAGGTCAGAGCTGAGGTCCACAACTTGATCCTGCTTATTAGTGAGGTGGTTGTGGCTGCATTGACATCCAGCATTGATGCCTACCCAACCAAATCAATACGAGCTAAATCAACACCTTATAGCCTGCACCACAATTGCTGCTGCAGCTTAGATCAAATGCAGAGGCCTTTTAGGAGTCAGCCTTCCCTTTTCTGGCCTTCTTGGTTCATGGTCAGTAGCCTCTATGTCTAAATTACAATTACCTCCTGCTCCATGCTGAGGCCCTACCCAACCGTTCTTCCGATCTTTCATTTCTCCAGGAAAAAACCTTATCAGAGGGCTGCAGGGTGCCTTGCCACTTCTCCAGTCTGTGGGACGAGAAGCCGTGAGTGCGTCCTGGAAAACACGTGCCTTGTGGCTTAAACATAGCCAATGAGAGAGAAGCTGTGGAATAACGCAGAAGGAAGGCAAGAGCTTGAGGACTTCTTGGGCTCAAGAGGTGTCCTGTGCCCAGGGAAGTTTCAGATCTGGGACAGTGAAGTGCAAGACTGAAGGGTGAGCAGCGACAAAAACACATATATACGTTCAGAATAGCTTCTGTAGCTGGGCAAAATTACTCCACAGGGTTGACGTGAAAAGACTGAACTTACAGAGCATGTGCACGCACACAACACACACACATACACACGTATGTATATATGTGGCAAACTTTTCTGTCATGGTACACTTCCCTTAGAAGCCTGTACTGTAATCGTTTTACAGATAATAAAAATCTGTTTGGGTTCAATACTTTGTTGATCCAAGTCTTCCCCAGCAATGTGAAAGCTTACCTGAAGGTGATATATTACTTTGGCTTAATTGTGGAGACTTTAAAACTGACTTAGTCAAAACACTGCAGTATCTTAATGAACGTACTCTTAGACCAATTTTACTAAAATAACCCTGACCCCCTGCTGCATTGACATAAGCCATTTCAAAGAGTGTAAAAGAGTTTCCCACTGATCTTTGTAATAACTTAATCAAATGGATCCGTGTGTACATGGAAGCAAACCTTCCCCAGAGTCTAATCTTACTAAATTTCTTTAGCTCAAGTAGTTCATTTAAAGACATACCTTTAGCTAAACTGATATGTCTGAACGCATGGATATTTAAATACACATAAAATCTTATTTTTAGATTTTAAAGTCCTGTTTATGTTCTTACACTGAGACATAAACACAAAAAAGGGCAGATCTGAAAATCTGCTGCACCTTCTTCAATGTCTTGTAGTTTGGGTTTTTTTGTTTGTTCGTTTGTTTTGTTTGTTTGTTTTTTAGTGGTAAGTTTCACACAGCGTGGGTCATCTGAATGGTAACTGGCAAGAACATCAGTGAATGCTCTTTTGCTTTTTGTTGTTAGATGCTTGCTGTTCGGCTTAATTGTAGCAACAGCTCATGAAAGAAAAAAGCAAGCAAACAAACAAACAAAAACATGAAGCATTCAAATTATGATTTCCTTCCAGATAGTAGGAATGGCAAATAGAAAGGAACTGGCTTTGAAAACAGTGTTATGTGAAGAGCAGTGTATTTCTGAGGTAGCATAAAGAATTAGAAACAGTGCAAATTGGGTAGTGAAGATGAGTAATTTATCAACCATGTGCAGTGACAGTGTTTATCCCAACTCTTCATTGAAGAGATGAGCCAAATCAACTCTCCAAGCCTATGATGAGCAGTGATGACTGCTTCGAATGTTTAATTAATGCCCTCTGGAGCATAACATACATCACTGTTAATTGAGATATTAATATGGGAGAAGGTACAACTTCTGATTTCTTGAGAAGCAGTATGTTTGACAGTGATAGACTGGACTTTGCATCTCATCATATATATGTATAATGCGTAGTAGCTGACTATGGACACACGATCCTGGGGACACATGTATGCTTTGGCATTCTATTTATAGCCTTGAGTCAGAGGACATCTTCTTCTGCCTCAAATTCAAGTCTGATATTTCACACCTATAGGACAATTTACAATATGGTGTACTGGTCTCAGATGTCTGATCTTCAGAGTAGTTGAACATGTTACTCTGTTGACTCAGCTCTGCTGGCTCCTTACAAATATTTGAGAGCTTCAGGTCTCAGTGCATCTTCAAATGCACACTTACAGCTGTGCTTTAAACGACCTGAGGAGTTGCCTACTTCATGTGCTAAATTCCAGTATTATTTAATCTCCTAAATGTTCTGTGTCCATTACCAGCTGAAGTCTTTTGGCTGAGGCTACTTAGACTTCTCACGTAACTGATTATTTTTCACCTGTAATAGTTTTTATTGGTTGTAGATCTGATCCCAGTGACCAGAATTTATTTTGATCTTGTAACAGTCACACTTGCATCAAAAATGCTGCTGCTGTGATCTCAAGGAGGAAAGATACTAAGTAATTTTTGCAAAATAAAGTAATGTTGAAAAACGTTACCATGATGGCAGAGTGAATAAAATAGCAATACAGCAAGACTGCAAAATTCTGTAGTAACTTTCATATAACACACGGTCCATAATTAAGTATAAAATTCAACTGCAATTGACCATTCTCAATTGAATTCTATTCTCAGTCCAACCCATGAAAGGTCCATTGAATTCAACGGGAATTCGCACGTTTAAGCAGAGACTATTTTTTGGACTTGATCCAAAGACCATTGAATCCATACAGAAAACATTCCATACACATGCAATGGACTTAAAACTAAGCTCTTTCTGGTTTTTATCTTTCAGGAAATGAATGTTTCTAATACCTAAGAATTAGCTAAAGACTGTGACTGGTGATTACTTTCATAAAATGGCAGTGGTATATCAAAGTGCATGGCAACCCACAATAAGACATAAAAAGGAATAATAATGGAAATGCAGCTGCAGTACTCAGGTAACACATACTGAGGAAAAGGATGCTTGTCCAGCCCATGGCAGGGGAAAAAGCTCTGCAGCACTCCATGGAATGCACTGACTGATATAAAAGCGATAAATATAATCCAAATTTACCTTATACTGTTGCTGAAATTAAAAACAAACACACAAGCTATATACCTCAAATATGATATTAACAATGATCTATTAGCAAAGTTGTCTTGTGTCTATTGTTACCATTAGTTGCAATTTTACTACTTTCACATTCTGACTAGGCATTTACATTTGTAGCTGAAAAAATGCACAGTAGTCTACATTTTATGGTCTTGATAAATTATGCTTGGACTTTCAACAAACATGAATTCTTTCCCTACCTGTCTCACTTCAGTTTTTCTTTTTCCCCCCTATTCTGGCCAATTAAATGGTGTTAAATAAAAATGAATGGTGTTAAATTGGTGTTAAATAAAAATGAATGACACTCATAAGTTAAAGATAACCACAAATATGTCCTGATTCAAACTGCAAACTTCAAACTGCAACTGAATCTTGGTTGAAAGGAAAGCTATTCTTTAGTTAGAGAGAGAGAGAGAGAGAGAGAAAAATTCAAATTATTTCCTTTTAAAGGTGAATTATTAAAGAAGCCAAAATCACATCATAAAATATTTAATAAGTTTTTTTATTACTTTCTATACGCTTTCCAAATTCAACTAAAGCTGCTCAATACTTGAGAGTTACACCTGTCCATCTACATTAAACTGGACTGTGAATTTTTAAAATCCTGTGAAACTATACTTACAAGCAAAAGCCCTTGTATGGACATCACTGCATATTCACTCTGTGGGTGACTCCGGTCACCTATGAAGCATACTTGTTATGCGTAAGGCAGTCAGAGAATATTTAGTAAACCAATGATTTAAAAGAAAGAAAATTTGACAAGCCTTGTATCCTGGCTGGTAGCATCTGCCACAGCATAAAGCTTGGCAAAAGTGTGGGTGAAGCAGAAGTTGGCTATCATTACAAATCTTAGTGAGAGATACGTTCTTAAAACATAGCATAGAGATTGCTTGAACTCTTCCACAAAGCAGTCAAACCACAGGCAGTTGGTCAGTTACGACAAGTCTTGATACTGTCTTCTACTTGATAAACAAAACCAGAGGGTTAACCCTGCAGTACCCAGATAACTTGCTTCCTTGGTGGTAAGAGGCAGGGAGTCCCACCCGAAGACAAAGGGACACCCATAGTGCGGATCTGGAATCAGCACAGTGGCCGTACCCATGGATGGCAAAGATTTACTTGCATGTCGTATGAAAAATACAGTCCACTCAGGTGGGTAAGCATGCATTTTACAGTCTGCGGTGAGGAAGGTGCATTCTCTGTTTCTGAGACTAAGCAGCTTTGCAAAAAAAAAAAAAAAAACCAAAAATACTGCTAATGGACATTTTGACCATGAGCCAGCAGTGTGCCAATCATATCCTGGGCTGTGTTAATAGGATACAGTCAGCTGGTCGAGAGAAGTAATTCTTCCCCCACATTTGGCACCTGTGAGACCACATCTGGAGTGCTGTATCCAGTTCTGGATTCCCCACTGTGAGAAGGAACAGCAACGCCAGCATGGCCAGGGGGCTGCAGCACATCACATATAAGGAGAGGCTGACAGAATTGATTTTTTTCAGCCTTAAGACAAATAGGCTGAGCGAAGATCCTATTACTGTCTTCAGTCACCTAACGGGAGAGTATAGCAAAGACAGTCAGACTTCTACTGCAGGTGCACACTGTTAGGAGAAGAAATGGAGAAAATCTGTAACACAGGAAATTCTGGCTCAACATAAAGAAAAACTTCTTCTCCATGAGGTTAACACTGGGACAGGTGCCCAGAGAATCTGTGGATTCTCCATCCTTGGAGATACTCAAAACATGACTGGACAAGACCATGAGCAACTGGACAAAGTTGGTTCTGCTTTAAAAGGTGAACTAGGTGATCTTGAGAGGTCCGTAAATTATTGTATAATTTTATGATGTTACACTCTTTACATACTCATTTGTATACATCAGGAACCAAGCATGTATCCGTTTTGTAACACAGAAAAAAACTATCCATAAATGCACAATTACACTTAAAAATATATACGGTATGAATAGAGTACATAAGCTATACTGTAGAGTTGCCACATATAAAATATAATACAGAGGATATCCTCCAAACAATTATTATCACAACCCATGATAGGCTACTCTTCTCTAAATACCATCTAACAGATGCCTCAGCTGCAGGGCCTTATGCCAAACAATGCTTAAAATGTCCTAGAAGTCATAAAGCACTTTGCAGAGAGTTCATCTCTAAAGAGGGTTATTTCTGCCTGAGTATGCAGTTACGGTTCCTAGGAACCATTAAGATATACAGGGCATTGTGAGTTGAACTACTTGTGTATATACTTTTGCCTTTATTTGCATTGTGCAACATTTGAGAGTTCCTCTCTTGTACAAACAAGACCTCACAGTGCTATCTGTTCTAAAAACAGAGAGCGAACCTGGCCCAGAGAGTAGCTGGGTGAAGTAGCCCAACACTGCTTTGCTTGGTACCAGAGAAACTTTTCCACACAACTGAGTAAAGGTCCAGATCCCATACAGAAAGGTCCAGATCCCATACCTAGAAAAGACTGATTTTTGCAAACAGCTATACTTGTATAAACAGGTTATTGGTACAGACCTAGTGCATCAGAAAAATCATAAATGGAATGCAGAATTCCCATTATAATTATTCAAGATAATTCCCCTGAGGATGAAAAATCTATTTGCTTGAAGGTAAACATTTGTATCATACATTTTGTTACTTCAAGCCCATATATTCCTTTTTTTATTCCCTCACTTATTTGAAACCTGGAATAGTGCATATGCCTGGCATGCTCCCAACGTTATGCCCTTTTTTCTAAGAAATGGAATATTTACGTCATTACTTCCAAAGCCTTATCTACACTCAGAATTGAATCATCCGTAGCTGAACCACTGTATATTGTTTCAGTTACAATGTGCCCTGGGCACTCATCCCACAAGTCCTGGATTCATACCCAGAAGCAGTGGGTTCTGAGGGAATTTTAAAACCACTTTTAAACTGTTGGATGACAGACAACCATATCAGGTTTTTAAATACGTTTAGTTAAGAAGATAAAACTCCAGGAAACATTTAAATTTCTTTACTGGTAGTGTTCTAGTTTGATTTGGTAAGTTATATCCTGCATCAGCTTCATGCATTACTTGTACAAAACTTGCTCATGTACACCAGACGCACATGCATTTTCAGTACATAGTGCATATTATCTATACATTATTATTGTCCATCTGAAAACAGGCATCAGGTAAAATATTTCACTGTTTCTTTCTGGCAGAAGTTTCTTCACAAATAATCTGGAATTTCTATCATGTCTCTATTCTGTAGGCTATCTTTTTATAATAGCACTGATAGTGAAGTTTTCCCATCACTTTCCATTAAACGACCTAGTCTTTAGCTATTTTATGATCTTCCAAATGTCTAACTAATCCAGCCGACATTTTGCAAAAGGCTGAAAATACTCCAGAAAATGGACTTAACCAATTCAGCACTTTCTAAGAGCAGGGCTAAGGAAAATCATTTGGTTTGTCCCTGTTAAATAGGAGAGGGGGAGAGAGAGAGAGAGAGAGAGAGAGCACCTGTAGCACTCTGGTGTCTTCTGGCAGGAGCTTGAGGCTTCATGAGTAAGAATGGGAGGGGAAAAGACATAGCATATGTGCAGAGTAGAAACTGCTTCGCTGCCTTCTCCTCATAAATGCCAGCCATAACAAACTAAAGCATTTTTAATATATATTCCTACGTGTGGAAGGCTAAGCAAGCCCTCAGTGAGCCCTAGCAATCTCCCCTCCCGCCTTCCAACCTTTCTCTCACCTCTCAAGTGCCCACTCTCCAAAACTGGAAAGATGTGCCAGCTGGGGACATCAGAGGGACTGCTGCCCGTGGCAGGGGTAGTATGGCTGTCACCTATAGCTCTGGGCCCAACAAATTTGGCCATACATGGGTCTGCAGGGGAGGCTGCCTGGCCCTGCCCTCCCCTATGGGCCCTGTGGGGAAGTGGCCTGGCTACCACAAAACCAGGTTCCACTTGACAGTATGGGATGGGGCAGGGGTGCAGCTCTTTTTCTGGTGTTTGGGATAAAATAGGACCGAATCTACAGATATCTCCTGGAGAACTGGGGGTGACAGTGCTTGCGGGCCGCAGGGGAGGCAGGTGAGTGGCAGGGCCCCTGGCTCCCAGGGAGGAAGGAGCAGCAGAGGCCTGATGGCGCAGGGGAGGAAAGGTGGCTCCCGGGACCGTGGCCACCTGGCCACTGGGCTGGGGCGTGGGTATTGGTTCTCAGGCAGACGGATACAGAAAGAGAGAAAGGATTAATCTCCTAAAATGTCTCCACTGAGAAAAAACATTCCCAGCTACTTACCAATCTCTGGCTTGCTAAGGCTGCTGAATCCCCTCCCCACCTCCTCCTCCTCTTCCTCTTCCTCCTCCTCCTCCTCCTCTTGGAGCACGTTGACTGAAGGGCTGAGTTTTCCCCAGCATGGATAGGAGAGCCGTGCGGGGCCAACCAGCCCCAAGGGCCTACACAGGCCATCCCAGGAGAGGCAGACCTCACAGGTCCAGGCTCCGTGGCCAGGCGCTGGTGGCACCAAGATAGCTACGTTTCCCCTTAATTAGCACCAACGCCAGCAGCTGGGCAGAGGAGGTAGGTGTCCTGCTACAGGGAAGCACGAGGTGCCCCATGAGGCTGGGAGGTTCTTCACGCCTGTGAAAGCCCAGCCCTGCCTGCAGTGGGTGTCCGTGGGCCGTGCCCCTTCCCTGCACCGAGTGGGCTGCGGGGGAGCCATCTTCCCCAGGCCACCGAGCGTGCCTCGCCTCAGGTTACAACTGGGAGGCTGCCACTGCCCGTAATGGCTGCCCAAGGGCTGAGACTTCACTTGACAGGATTTCCAGGCAGCGATCTTGTATCTCGCAGTAGCTAAGTGAGTGCAGAGGAGGTAGGAAAGCATTTGGTTTAAATGTCTCAAGGGGAAAAAGACATAATGGGAGAGGAAGGAAGAGAGAAGGGCAATACGGTCTGGCAAAACTGGGATTGTCGGCAACACCCAAGAGAAGGACAAGGAGTGATCATGAATGGGATTTACTGAGCAAACAGACCAGAATTAGGCAATGGGAAGAAGGGAGACTGAAATGTATTGTGCAAGGTTGCTAAGATGGGAAGAAACCATGAACTGGGGTGCGGGCAGAGAAGAAGAAAGGGGAATAGCCAGATAGAGTTGTCTGTATGTAAAAGAGAAGGAGGGACTCTGTGACTGTGAGGTGCCCATGGTGGGCAGTGAGCCTGGTTTAGTGATGACAAATCTCACAGGGAGCCAAGATGCTCAAAGAAAAGGGGTTTGTAGAGCACAAGGAGCCAGAAAAGGGACAAAGTAGGACAGGACCTCACTGTGCAAGGGAGGGAAAAGAGCAGGTTAAGTGCGAGGGATAAGGAAAGAGGAAACTAAACGTGACCTGGCAAAGAAACTATATTGAATGTACTAACAATCAATGGCTCTCTCTCAAAATGAGAGTATGGCTGGCTGGGTAAAGAAACTGAGACTGGAACAGAAAGAATGAGGAACGTGGAAGGAACTAGGAACAAACGATCAACGTGGCGTAGAGACAGGACTCCAACAGATGGGCAAGGACAGAACAGAGGTGGTGTGGCATGGGTGAAATTGTCAATACAGAATATAAAACATTTTCCTGCAAACCTGAATGAGAGCCCAGGGTTCCTGAATCTCACCATTCCTCTGCCGTCCCCAGGTATCTGTGAAACCTACAGGGAAAGAGCTCCACCCACCACAAGCATCTGCGTATTTAGAGCATGTTAACTTTTCTATTATCAGTTGCTCTGTTCACTTAAGTGGCAAAGGTCCTTGAATTGCTTTCAGTCCTAAAGTCACATAATGGAATTTTGTCTGTTTGTCCTTCACTAAACTTACACTCAAAGCAGTGTTAAAAGAATGCTAAGGCTGCAAAGTCAGGTTAGTTAAAAGAGTGGAAATCAGTATTATGGACATTTCTCCAATACTAATTTAGCCTCTTATTTGTAGATGTTATGGTACTGTCCTGAATGATACAATCATAGATTATTTCTTCCACACGCTTGCAGTCTCTGCAGATGAATCAGGTCTGTGTGTCAGATAGCACCACTGCTTTGCATCAAACAAGGAACGAAAAATGATGATATCAAAGTTAAGGCAGTCCACCCCTACTCAGGAAGTAGGTTTAGTCTCTTCAGCTGTCGCAGAGTTCCTGTGCTAATCTCAACAAACCACTTCAACAACAAATTTTGTGTGATGAGTAGTATTTTGTTCTTTGTTATCTGGGTACAAAGTTTGAGGATCCAGATCTAATTTGGAGAAATACTTAATGTTCCCAACTACCACTGAAGTCAGTGGAAACTGTGCTTTGACATATTTAAGGCACTACAAAATGCAAATAAGTAGAAGAAAACAGATCCTGGTCACCTAAAACTAGGCACCAAAGTTAATAAATATTATTTTGTTTTCCACATGTATCATTTTTCCCATCAGTCAAATAGAAATAATATCTTCTCTTCAGCTCACAGGATGTTTAAAAATAAATTACAAGGCATTGTATAAAGAGGATATTTCATTGCAAAGAAGTAAGTAGCCTCATCTTCAGCTACAGTGCAGAGAATGAATAGTATCTTAAGCACAAAGGCTGTACATCTGACAAAAAAGAAAAAAAAAATTGAAGCAAGCAACATCCATCCTATGTACTAAAAGACAGAGAAGTGTGATGGGGTAAAGTATGCACTCCTGTAAGGAGTCGTAGGACTCCTTTGTGGTGAAGCAAATCAGGGATGCACTGGCAATGTTTACTTTTTTATTTCCTGACTTTTTGGTGTTTGAGTTTGAACCTTACTGTAATGTTCTTTTAATACAGTTTTGCAAGGGAGTTATTTACATTTGCTTATATTACCATATAAATCTTGGTTTCTCCAAATTACTCTGCAATTCTGTTCAGCCTGTAGATAAATCATTTATTCTGTTCACTTTCAGTTGCTTGAAATAAATTACGCTGTTTACACTAATCATTAGTATACTTATATAATGCTTTCATTCCAAAGCTTTTAATATAGATAGTGACTGCTTATCCCCACCAGTGCAACTCAGCTTCCTACTCTTTAATAATAGAGCTAAAATATGACCTGCACTCATAAACCCAAGCAATCCTTTCTAAATCTACTCACGATGTTCCTGTATAAAATCATGGAACAGTTCAGTTTCTGTGTCATCAGAAGAGTAGCACAGTTTTTTGTTGCTGCCTTCCTTGAATTTTATTTTATTTTATTTTAGAACAAGAAAGAAAGATCTTACTGACTTATCTCTGGGCACCAAATTCTATGTATACTAACTGTTCTTTTGGAGTCCCTTGCCCAAATACCAATTTCTGTAGTTTATGCTATATAAGAAGAACACAGCCCACAATACGATGGCTGCAGACTGAATTTGATTTTCTGTGATTGTTAACAGCCTTATATTACTACAACATACTCTGATGCCTTTCCAGGAAATAGTTCTTGGATGCCTGTCTTTAGAAGTATTCAATTATAAATGTTAACCAGACAAATATTTGTGGTATATATACACTTACGCTGTCTAGTCTAGTGATAGCGAAGATTTTCTTTTTTATTTCTACAGATCTTTTGTTGTAAAAAAAATAAAAAACTGGCTTTTTAGGTTGCTGAGAAGTTAAAGAATGAAATGCAAAAATGCGAAAGGCAGTGGCTTTTTGTAGTAAAAATCATGAAAACCTTTGATCACAGTGCTGTTTCACTTCAAGACATCAAATCTTAGCTCTTTACATAGAAGTAATAGAATGCTATTGCACAGGATTTCTTCTTGCTCTGGCATCTCATGGAGTGCAGTGTGAGTATTTGCTCTAGCTAGCAGGTGAGGAGATACCGAGTGAAAATGAACAAGGAGCCTGAACGAGATTGAAATCTTGGAAAATTCCTGTTACTCAAACCTTTTAACTCTTATCTTTCTTTAAAAAAAAAAAAAAAAAAACAGGAATAACACCTAGGTGAACCTACCTGGAGGTATCTGGCTGGATTGTCTCGTAAGGAAGCTTTTCAACCTGGAATATATTGCACAGGTAAATTGGTTTTGATACTCTTTTATTATTTCTTTCTACTCTACTGCTAAGAGTCACTGTAATGAATGTAGCAGGAGAAGGTAGCCACATAAGAGAAAGCTGGTCTTTCAAAAGCTAACC
Source organism: Chauna torquata (assembly GCA_013399475.1). NCBI lineage: Eukaryota > Metazoa > Chordata > Aves > Anseriformes > Anhimidae > Chauna > Chauna torquata. The sequence goes on from VXAL01016801.1 coordinate 43,969, forward strand.
ACAAATGAACTAGAGTTTGTGTTAATCAAGATTGCATTAATAGAAGAAACCTAATTCTGATGTTATTGTTTCTTATTAAAAAATGGGGAATTCTGGAGAGATCCGTATTGCAATGTGACTCATCATTGGAACTGATAGCTTGCACAATAAATCTAGTAAAACTGTAGATTATGGAGCCTTTTATGCCTCATTAGAGGCCTGACGACAGCAAAATAACAGACTGAAAATTTCTTACGGAAGTTTCTTGCTGTAGTAAGTAATTCAAGTAAAATTTTAAAACTCAAAAATAACCTAATAGGTTTTTTTTTTCTTCCGTAGAAAGCAGGACCTTCATATTATACCTTTCCAAACATTTATTGGTTACATAGTATTCAAATGGTTAAAGCCTGAAGAAATTGCTGTGATAATCCTGCCCGAGTGTCTTGTTTCTGTGTTGTAGTATCTATGGGTTTCTGCATGAAGGCCCAGATTCTCAAATGAAAGAATGGAGATAACTGTCCAAATGTCCCTGAACCCTAGGCGTGGATCTGTCTTTGGACGGTTACAGACTGTAGTCTTTATTGGAATGGTAGGATACATTATAGCAAAACATATTACAACATGGACTTAAATGAGATTTGTAACTGAGATATCTCACACCAAAAATTATATATGACACATAATATGGTTGTCATCTGTTGGTGATGGTAATCCAAGCAAGTGTAACAGAAGGGTGGTGTAACACTTCATTTCTCTTTAGGCATAGTACAGAGTATAAGGCATGGCAGCTGGGTGGATACAAACAACTTTGCTTCTTAGGTAAGATTTCATTTGGCTTGCATCCCTGGTCTTAAGTGCTACATTCGCAGTTTCCCCTGTATACTCTGTCATGACTTCACAGGAATTATGAATATAGACAACCACAGCTATACCCCCAAATTAGGAGTTAGGCCTAGCTATTTAATCTGCAGGAGAGATCACATTAGCAGCCATCTCAAAGCAAAGGTTTGTTTGTTTGTTTGTTTGTTTGTTTGTTTGTTTGTTTTTACCAGAAAATACATGAGATCTGGGCAACCAATAGCATTATTATTCAAACAATTCCCCAGTTGATCAGTATACTGGACCTGACAGCCGGTCAGGCTGGCCACCACTGAGCCAGGTCATGGGGTTAGTTCCTGTCCTCAAGGCTCCCTTTTGCTGCAATTCAAGAAATTGCACAATCTTAACCTATGCTTCTCTACTTGTTACTTGTACTGCATACTGGACACATGCTGGTCCCCTGTATAGCTCTCTGCTTGCTTATCTGTTGACTGTGTTTTTAAGGTTGTTAAACGTTTGACTAGGTAATAAGAAGTAGCCATCGGACCACAAAACCTCAGCAAAGCAGAAAAAAAAAAACCAGCCCTCATCTCATTACTTATTACTGAATCTGATGTGTTCTAACAGAGCAGACTAACCTCTACCTTTGTCCTTATTTCATGTATATCTTATTTCTGCAAATATTTTGGCAAACATTTTCTACATCAGATATTTGACAACCAAGAAAGACCTTTATGCCAGTTCACCCATGAGTTCTCAAAATAATATTCCCAAGGTTCATTTTTCTTATCTAGTACTGTTTTTCACCAAGCAGCAACTTATTTGAGCAAACTTTGAGTATTTGCAACTTCCTGTTTAGCTTTCTCTCTGACCAATGTTTACAGAAATATGCTTGATTTAAACCCATTTCTTCCAGTCTCTATAATGCTTTCTTTCGTTTTACCTTTTTTCTCTTTTTTTCTTGTACTGTCTTCTATGTGGTTTTGTTTTCCCTTCTTTTTTCTGTTACAGTTCTGCCTCTCCTTAGCTTTTCTCCCTTTCACACTGCTTCACACATTGTTGCTATTCAGAGCAGATATGGGCCTTGTGACAGAGCTCCTTTGTTTTTTGTCAGAAAGGTGCAAAAGGCCACCTATGTTATCAAAGGACATTCCAGTCAGTTACACTCCTCAGTTTTTCAGATATTCAGTCTATGTTATAAACAGTTCAAGGTCAGAAAGACTGCAACTAACAGAGCAATTTCCCCCTATCATTTACCTTTTTATAATGTATTTTTCCATATTTGACTTCACTGAAACGATTACACTCTCATTAACACTGATGTTACTGGACTCTAGAAAATGGATTTTCTCTTTTAATTTATTATTGGGAAAAAAAGCCATGGTAAATGGATTGAACAGCTTGTGTTTGATCCTAAAAGGGAGCATAGCTATACAATAATATGCTGGTATTCTGTCCTGTATTCAGTGTAAAGTCAAATCTGTTATTAAAATGTTTTACTATTAAAGCTTATACTGCTATTCAACACAGACCTCAAAATTTTTTCCCAGAAAGATATAGCTTATCATTTCTTCCCTGAAAGCATAGGACAGCATCAACAAACTGTGCACACTGAAGAACTGACTAGGATTCAGACAAAGTGAGAGAGGTAGGTGCAAGGTAATGCAAAACTTGCATGTAGTTATGCTCTGTTAAGTAAAAGTTGTCCATAGGGAGAACTTTGTAGTTATCTGTCACTGAGGATACGATTATCACTTGGGAATTTTAAAAGTAAACTCAAATGTGCACCTGCAGTTACATACTGAGTTATTTTAAAGATCATGTCATAATGCAGGTCTTATGCACTGTGCTGGAAGTAAAAAATTAAAGGTTGTCTCAGAAAATTCATCTCTATATTCAGTCATAGTTAAACCCTAAGTGAACTGACACTGGCTTTTGAAAACATACTTTGAATTTCTGATAGTATCTTCCTTCTTCAAAGCATTTTACAAGTTTACAAAGGTGGCAAACTAGTAAGATCCAGCCAGCTCTGAGTTAGGAAAGACTGATCAACTATCAGGGAGTAACTGGCAGCTCCATTGTGCATGTAGAAGGAATTTTATCTCAATCAACAGGGGCATATGGGCTTCCTGTTATGAAGAAACTTAAGACATGAATTGGTTGGTGTCTTAAAGATACTTTTCAGCAAGCTCAATAAATTTTCATTGAGAGTTTTACTTGTTTTCTTTTAAACCAGCAGGTTCTTGCATAATGTATACTAGGATTTACTTTATCATAACTTATTAAACAGCAAGATGTCAAAAGTAGATCAACATTACATCTCATTGCATAAAAACACAGCTGAATAATCAGACCTATTGCCTCCTCTAGCCAAAACCAACCAGTTCCATTGCTTATCCTGGTTACATCACTTTAAGCAGTATTTCCAAAGGCAGCAATAAAGCCCAAAATAAGCAATTGAATGAACATACTGTTTGGTACACTTGGATAAACATATGAATTTACTATAAAATGAGAGATAAATCTTAGGTTGAATCAAGCGGCAAGCTTCTGTAGTTATTTAATTTAAAATGTGTTCTACCTTTCACTGAGTTTCTCAGTTACAGTGACAGTACTCACCTTTCTTTGCTGCTTCTTGAAGGAAACTCCTTCCTATTTCAAAGTTTCTTCTGTTTCAACTCACTTTATCATTCTCTTCTTGCTGTGACTTTTGCTACTGAACTTTATGCTGATTTTCTTGCAACAGCTTTCTTGTCTCTGTCATACACAGTTTGAATTACAACAGAAATATAATGAGAAATGTAATGAAAAAATAATACACTTGTCTCTTGTTGTAGGTTTGGAAAATTATACTAAAGCTCCTTTTGATTATATTTTATATGGCTATGTTTGGACCTATTTGATTGGAAAGTGTTGATATTCTTTGTCCTGAGTGACTTTTGCAACCACTTGCAAACGAATCTAGAGCTTATGTAATTTATTATTGTTGTGATTACTGTTGTTGTTTTTAAATAACAGTTATGGTAGTCTAAGAATATAAAAGGGGCAAGACATACAGGAAAATGTAATAAATTTATGAGATGAATTGGTAGACTGAAAAATGGAAAAGCTTTCAAGGGCTTTTCTTCACAATATTTCCTCTCATATTACTTTTTAAATTAATGTGAAACAAAGAAGAATATTAGGTATTGTAAATCGACGGGATGGGTCTGACCTTATATTAGGTATTGTAAATCGACGGGATGGGTCTGACCCCGAGTTTCAAGCTCAGGAAAATATTTAGCAATGTGACTCCTATCTACAGCTGAGAAAATATTTGAAGATATTCAGCAAATTATTTAGTAATACATTCCAACTTTATTGCAAGGCAGTGTCAAATGGCATTCCAAGCACAATGATGCTGGATTTCACACTGGGGGTTTCAGAGCAGAATATCACCTGGTTCTTTTAAAACACAAGATCGCTGACTTTCAGGTTTACTGAACTCTAAATCCCAGCATGTTAAAATACTTTTCTGACTGACTGGCAGTAGTGAATGGTGAAAGGCAAAAGAGCTAGAAGCATTGCAGAGCTTCTCTGTCTCACTCGATCTTAAATTTTCAGAGACCGTAGGTTACACTACAGGTTAGACTGTTTTCTTTCTTCTCCCTTTCTGTTCTCTCTGATCCTATCCTCCAGCTTCCTTATCATTACGAATATGATTCTCCAAATGTTTGTTAAGACTTTTTAGGGACACTGCAATATCGTAATGTAAAAAATGACAAAGTGAGAAGTGATGTCTAGGGAAGATTACGTGTAAAGTTCAGGAGGACACTGTTCTTACGCAAAATGAAAGTAAAGTCAGTGGGGTGAACACAACTATTCTTGCCAAAAGTATGACAGGATATGGAGTAAAAACAGTGGGTTTTTTGTTTCTTCTGTAAAACTGGTCATCCTTACCAAAATTCTTCCTAGAACTATACCAGAACATCAATACAACACTGACATTTAACAGGCAAAAGAAAATGTGCGTATACTGTCATACAGGTATACAACATCTCTGAATCCTGATTGTACCCCAAAACAAAAGGACTACAGGAAAAAACAAAATCATCTACATCCTATGTTTAGGAAGCTTCTCCCAATAAGTACTTCAAGACTTCAAAAATCCCTTAAACTGGTATCACAAGTATTCCTGAAAACTCCTGTTAAGAAGTTAGAATTGGACAATGATACATTCTCAACACAGTTTTGCAACTGGAATTTGGGGGTACAGTTCTTGCTGAAAGTACCCCTAGGCACAACGTGCAGCTTTTACACATCTGTCTACCTGGTTTTCTTGCATAGCTGAGTCCTCTTGTGAGGAGGCCTAGTTAAATCCACAGCAGTGCAAATAAAGCTGGGCACTGCTGTTAGAAAATATGGTGGAACTAAGGTAAATATTGTTAATCAAATGCCATAATAAGTCATGGTGAAGGAATTTCGAGTTTTTAGGCTTTGTCTTTAAGAGATAAAAAAAAAAAAAAAACTAACTTGAAGAGGAGGAGAGCTTTAGCTATTGGCGTTCAAACGTGACTAGATAAAGCAAGCTAGCTGTATTTGAATAACAGGCTGTTTTGCTATCCCTGCAGACAACATATGCCACCTGCTGTTAATGCATCACAGTATTATGCCTTGGTATGCCCAAGTCAACAGAGACAATCAAGCCTATCCCTGAACACATCCACTGAAGGTAATTCTACAGTGTCTTTTTGCTGGCTTTTTTTTTTCTTTTCTGTTTTGCTTTCTCATCACCCTAACAATTTTCATCTTTAATACCAGTATCATCTATAAGTTTCCATAATACTAACCCTATTAATCTTCATGGTTACCAGGTCCCTTTCTTCTGTAACTAATAATCAGTTCCCTTTCTTCTGTAACTGTTAATCGATTCATCCATTTCATACAGACTTGTGGAGTGCTAACCTGTATTTTTGACTGTGAAGAGTTCCAAGGATTTTTAGAGTGGGTAAACATTACCCTGCTCCACTTTGTGAGTGAACAGAGGCATAGGGATGTTTTAACACCTTGCCACCTGGCTTAAAGGGGGGAGCGCAGATCTGCGAAACTCAGGTGCCTTTCTCCCACCGGACAGGTCTGACTGACACCGTCAGCCTTTTTGTTTGACGGGAAAACTACTCGCTCGGACTTGCGAGCGTAGGAAAGAGCGATGAGGGGAGCAAAAGGCTGATGTAGTGAGAAAAAGCGTCTCCCTGGGACGAATGCCAGAGCTGATGCGGGGCAGTCACAGGAAACAACCTGTGACAAACGACACTGGTTCGCCTCCAGATTTTACAGGAGTCCTTGCTCTTACGTCGGCCCCTCGAGGGGCTCCCAGAGATAAAATTAAGCCACTGCGGCTTTCGTCTCAACAACTAACGGGAGAGGACGGAGGCACTGGCAAGGGGCACTGCCCGCCCCGCTCCCCGAGGCCGAGAACCATCCTCGGGCGGACCTTCGCTGCCGGGGCGGCNNNGCGCGCTGTTCCCCGGGCGGGCGGAAAAAGCCCGGGGAGGCCCCGCCCCCGCCGGTGGGGCGGGGGGAGCCTGGCGCCGCCCTGCCGAGGCCGCTCCCCTGAGGTAACGGCGCCGGCCGGGGCCGTTATGGCGGCGGGGGCTCCGGCACCGCTCGGGTCCCC
>VXAL01016803.1:4801-33166 GCA_013399475.1 Chauna torquata
AAGTCTACCTTAGGTCTGCAACTATTCACTGTTAGCTACCCATTTACTATATAGCTTAACACTATGGAGAAAAACTGAAAACAAGTTTGAAACCATGTGTCATGACTTCTCAACACACTGAAAGGTATTCATTTCCCTTTTCAATACATGTCCATGCAGTGCACAGAAAAGAGAGATATACAGATAGTTCACACCTACATTCACTTTACCTGTACATGACAAATGCATTACAGTCCTTAGAAAGTTTCTGAACTTAATTAGAATGTGGAAAAGCTTTTCCTGTGTGAATTTTTTTGCAAGATGTGCACTATGTTTATTGATGTATGCAGTCGTGCCTAATAAGTGCAAATTGGCTACCACTGTACTATTAAACTAAGTAGAACTAAAGCAGAGTCCCAAATCACTCCCTAGTTTGTTTTTGCCTTGGTCGGACTTGCACCCTTCCAGACAGCATTCAGGCATACTTCAGAGGACTGAATAATCCAGGAAATGTTATCAAGCAGCATTATGGATGATGCTATTTTGTTCTTTGAGATGATGAGATTTCGAGTGTGTGGACATACTCTTGCTGTGTCGCATGCCTTCTCGGATCAGAAAACAGACAACCCATCATTTCATATACAAGCAGAGAGGCATTCCTTTGGAATAGTGTTAGGTATAGAAAATAAAACAAAATATTGTCCACTTCTAAGATGAGTATTTTGACTCTTTTTCATTTGGTTTAATAGAGAAGGGCTGTTCCAGAATTCCTTTGCTGTGAGCTAGGAAATGACTGTTTAAGACACTGCTTAGTGGTCAGCGTGAAGGCTTTGTGTGCTTAGCTATTTGACTCTGCAATAGTCACTCTGTAAATTAGCATAGACTGAAGAAATGGGCAGTTTCAGAATTTATTTTTAATGAGAGACGGGCTCTTTCCAAAGTCTGGATGTGTTTGTCTGAGGATGTCCTATTTTTATTTTGAGGCATGTTCCAGAAAATGGTCCATCCATGTAACATAAACCTATTTGTCTATAAGATATAGAACATAAATACATATGTGAGTATTGTTTGTTTAATTGTTTAGGATACTGCATTATTTTTCCATTGGAACAGTGAACTAAGACCACGTTCTATTCAATTAAATGTTCTATTAAAATGAAGTACCAACACAAGATTTAAAGACTACTTCTACCTAGATACATCCAAGAAGAGGATTTAGAGAACAGTAGTAAACCAATGATGATACTAGAACAGTAAGTATTTGATTTTAAATTTTGAACTCCAGGAGTTACAAATTAAATCATTTTTAATTTTTTTTTTCTGAACCCATTTAAATATTTTTAATTTCATATGTATATATACAGTTTTCAGACTAGAGTCATAGGATTTTAGAGTTACCATATCATATCACATTACCAGAAGCCTACATGCCTTTTGTCACATGTCTCTTTAGAAATTGACATAAAACGGTTTTATTTTCAGAAATTAATTGTATATATACATGTCATAAATATTGTTTAATAAAAGTCATAAATATTGTTAATATTATCATCTCAGTCATTGGGTTTTGGTTATTTTTTGAAGGACAGAAAGTAAAACACTTAGTGAAAGAATAAATAATCAGCTCCAAATAGCCTATCAGTAAGTCAGCCTAGCAGGACACAAAATACATAGGTCTTACAGTAACTGCTCAAACTACAGAGCTTTCTGAATGTCCTGAATGTGACACAGGTGCATAAAAGGATTTTAAGCAACTGCACTTCAAGTAGTAATTCTCAAGGAGAATGCTGCACTCTGATTCTGAGGCTATAACAAGCATTTAACTAAGATAGATGTGAGTCCCTCCCTCCTGTTTTCTAGATAATAACATGGATAAGGGTCTGGCTATGCAGCACATATGCCTGGAGATTGGTAAAATTACTTTATACTGTTCGTATTTCTCTCTCCTTATTTCATGGCGATTTTTTTACAATAAAAAGAGAAAACAACATGACATATTGAAAGATTATTTTATAGAATAAATACATGTTCAAAGTAGAAGAATTGTTCTNTAGATCTTCTTTCATAAATTAGCATCTTTAGGGTCTGATTTAATTGGGAGCAGCCTGGGGACTCTTTATTTGACAAAGTTTATTAAACTCCATGCTTTAAAAGTGTTAGTATTCTTTGAAGTGTAGGGAACAAATATTCTCCCTCTCCTACCTCTGTACAGAAAGTGATCCATAATGATGATCTGAATGACGAAACAAAGCATATTCAAGGAATATGGATTTCAGAATATTGCTCTCTATTAAATCAGGGCCATTCTGTGTCTTTCTGTGTAATATTACCTACTCAGTGTATTAGAGAAAAAAATTACAAGGTACTCTATATTTTATCTTTTTGTGATCTAAAGTATGTCCAGTTTGGGGGAGAAAGCACAGTTGGTTTTATGATTTATCAGCTTTAGTGTTTCACTTGCCTACAAGACAGTGGTATGACTTCAAATTTGCACTGGCTCTCTATATATTATGGTGCTGTGAATAGACTAATATTCTGAGACAAAGCTAATATTGGTTTCTATTAGACAAAAATTTGGATCAATGACTAAGATTTTCAGAAGGATAAACCTGAATCTAAGCTCCTAAAAAACAATACTTTCATATAAATAAACAGCCTGATTTTCAGAAATACTGAGTACTCAGGAACTCTTGTTGACATTAAATGTTTTGGGTACTCAATATTTTAAAAAATCAGGTCATTTATTTGTACATCTAAACATACACTCTAGGAATCTAGCTTTAGGCTCTTGTATTTAAACTTCTCAACCGAGATGTTTGGGAAATGCTTCACTCACTATTTACATAACAGTTCAGGAGGTAAGATGAATACTACATCCCACATTCCAATTCTAGATTTATACTCTAGCTTTTCAAGCATGTATGCCAAATATATCCTACTTTTTGCTGGGTTTGAGACAATTTCTTCAAATAGTAATAATGCAATAAATTAGTAAAAATGATGGTGCTTTTCTGTATAAAACAAAACATTTCCATTCTACTCCTTCACCTACATCAGCTTTTATCCCTGCTTGTGTTCTGAAATAATTTGCTCCTCTAATATTCTCATAAGTGTCCATTATTATTCACAGAGTCCTTTATTTACAAATATATCTAGCTCTCTATCTCAGTATCAATGTTGATATCAGCACTGGTATCAATATACACACATATATAGACATTTTACAGAAAATGTGAATTGTCAGTAAATAATATTGTATTCTGTAAACATATCCCCTGCTGCCTTGCAGATGGAAAATCTCAAGGAACCAATGAAGGAATAAAGTGGTATAAAAGTGTAGACCAGAAATGGATTCCTTAATGAAGATAAAATTCCTGAAGTAGGTAGTAAAATTGTGTGCATGTTTGGGGAAAATACAGTAGGCTACAAATAAACTTACAAATAAATGTGTTCCAGTTGCAGTCCTAAGTTTCTTAAGCCATTGCATCCTGACTAGAAAATTTCCAAGCCAAATTTCATTCCAGAGATGAGTTTAGCTGTCTTTAAATATGAGAAAGAGATCAGACCAAAAATAAGAATCTTGTCAAAAAGTAGGTGTACTAAGAGAAGATACTTGGAAAGAAAAGACCTGATTGTGAAGATTTGCAGAAGGATTAAGTGAAAATTGTTGCAGATTTTTATGAGACCTCACATTTCATATTTTAATAACAGAATATCAGAAGTCTTAATGATTACTTTTTCTGTGAGAGAGAGTTTGTAGGTGTAGTAAGTTGTCTTTAAGAATGAACTGAGTATTTGCAGCAAATCTGTGTTTGTAAATGTATATCAAGCCATGTGTCATTTTCTAAAAGCAAATGGAAATTGTGTATATGATGGAAGACTATTTAGGAGAAGAATGTGGATATTCTTAGCTGAGAAGCATTTTATACTTCAAGTACCCCAAATTCCAGTCTAAACATTGACTTTAAACAGTGATATTTTCTGTGTGTGCTCAGAGTCATGTGGCCACTTTGCAGTTCCCTTACAACATAATGATAGCTGAAGCTACTTTTCATCAAACAGTTTTAAATCAGCTTTTTAACCTAAAAGTGAGCTTTCCTGAGTGCTCCTGCAATTTGAAGTTAAAATGTTCAAAAGGTAGACCAAACTATTAGAAACTCTTTATTGCTCTAAATAAATACATACATAAATAAAAGTGGTTCTGTAGAAAAATTTCAATGTTTTTTGGTCGAAAAAGGAAAATATATATATTTGCTGTTGAATTTTTTTTTTCTAGTTCATTATCAGTGTGTTGTTTTGTTTCAGATGCCAAAAATTGAGATTCAGTCTTGCAGCACTGGCCAAGCACTGGAAGGAGTGGCTGATGGGGTTGTGGAGTCTTCATCCACAGAGATGTACAGAAGTCGACTGGACACAGCCCTGAGCCACCTGATCTGCGTTGGCTCTTAGGCAGACTCCAGAGGTCCTTTATAACCTAAATTATTCTGTAATTCTGTGACTATTCTTTCCCTCCTCAATTCCAAAGTCTAAATTCCAACTAATTATAGACCAATTCGCAAAAGTTATGTCTTTTTCTGAGTATACTGTGGATCCAGCTATTTCTTTGATGTCTTTACTCCCTACATACAGAAAGGAAATGATATCTCCTGTTACGCTTTGTAGGTTTTTTGCCTTCTGAAAAAAAAAAAAAAAAAGTTTTGCTAGGGTGTCCAGAGAAGCTTCTCTGAGAAGAGCAAAGGGCCTGAATGAACAGCCTAAAGCAGCAATCAGCAGAATCAACAACTAATGGCAGCAATCATTTCCCACAAGGGCATTTCTTCTATATCACTAAGGACACAGAGATATGTAAAGATAATAAAAAGGAGGACTCACCATTTAGCGCAGCCTCCTGAGTAATACTGTCACTGAAAAACAGCAGAATCATTGCCATATGATCATGGTTTACACTCACATGATATATTTTAAATGCCTGCACAGATAGGAGTAATTTCATATTCTTTCCTCTTCCATTTTTACATCACTGAAACAAGATATCTAGGTCATTAGCTGACCCAGAGAGTTGAAAGGGTTGTTGTTCAAATACAACATCATGTTTAGGGCTCTAACACACCAGTTCATTACCACAGCTTAACCAAGTTAGTGTAGGTCAGCTGACCTTTGGGAACTGTATGTAAGTTCCTAGATCACCGAAAATGTGAGATAAAGCAACTTAATATAGTTTTCTTTCACTGATTTTTAAGCTAATGTATTTCATCTTATATTTGCCACGGGTAGGCTAGACATGATGGACATTACTCTGGCCAGAACTGATATATAGCAGTTTATTGAACTTGTGAGCATGTCTGAATTCTTAGGGCACAGAACAACCAAAAGACTCTGGGACTCAAGCAGAGGTCATCTTTAACCTTTGGTGAACTGTTTTGTAAAAAACGCTTTGTTCCTACTTTAATTCTGTAACTTGAATTTGTGGATGGTATGGCATCTTTTGTCCGGCCATTGGCAAATTTCAACAGAAGGTATGCTTCTTCTTTTTTTCAAACCGTCTGGAAGAAGGATATGTCTAGAAATAACCTTTTATAATTTGGGTGTAGCAGCATTTTCTATTCAGGCTTTAAGAAGTGTGGTTGGTTTAGGCACCTTTATGTGTTTCTGCGGTAAATGCTTCCATTCTGGCAGAGAGAATTTTCAGGCAGAAGTACATTCATGTTGGAAAATAAAAATGAAATGGAACCTTTGCTAATACGAGAGAAGTATTTTCACATGTACTTTAACCCACTCAATTACTTTTCAGTCAATGAGTAAGTAAATCACCAGATATATCACTAGACTACTATCTATTGATTTGCTTGCAAACTTAACTCACAGTAAATGAAGCCTGGCCTTGAGCTGGAGATCGGAGACTGTTTTTTGCTGCACTTCTCTACAGTCATGATCTATTCTTTGGCCTTTAACGTATATTTCTAAAGTAAGTATATATTTAGTAAGTATATGCATAAATGTAATGGAAGTATATGATAGGGAACACTGAGGCAAACCAGAATTTGTAATCCTATAAGAGATCATGGGCTCTTAGATTCTCTGCCCAATATTTTAATTTTTGCTGATGGAAAACTCCCATCAACATTAGATCAAGACTTATAATGGCACCATATTCAAAGTACTGAATTTGAGAGTCCTCTGGAGTCCCAGTTCAGAGGTCACTCCTACCATTTCAAAGGAGAATGCTACAGGGATGTCGATAGCGAATCCATCCTCAGCAACAGATTTTTAATGTGTTTTACTAGTACATGTTTAATGTGTAGCCTTACCCTACAGAATTTTAAAACAAAAGAAAACCATGCATTGTACTTTTAGAAGTAGAAAGTTATTCATTGGATTTTCCTTGTATTTTTTCTGGTCTTCAGACACTGGAGGCTGAGAAACATGTACTGTTCTTTTCAGCTGCATAACTATTCTGCTAGCGATTAATTACTTCTGAATAAATAGGATGTAAAGAAATACCTAACAAAAGCTTAATGCATCTCCAATGATGGAACCCCATGCTATGCCTCTATGCCTGAGATGAATGATGAATATCCTTTCTTTTTTTTTTTTTTTTTTGAAAGACAAGCAGATTATTCAAAATTATGGCAATCAGATACTGGCAGAGAAGAAAAATAGTGATATGCTGAACAGAAACCACTTAAATTCTGCAAGCTTCGATAATATAATATTTCCACAACTGTTTCTGTTTAAAACTAATAAAAATAAACATAAAACATTCCCTTCTCCTCCTATCAAATTCATTACTTTGAGCGACAAAATGACAAAATGATTAGCTGTTAATAAGGCCCTGGTTTAAAAGATTGACTGACATTGCATTACTCATTTAATTTCCGCTTCTCCTAGTTTTTTTTTTTCTTCCTCCAAGCACAGAGGGAATTAATATTATCACATCAAAGGCCTCCCTTTAAATGGGAAAGAAAAATCATTTAAAAGGACAGAGGCTGTGATTATTCAAACTAGGTTATTTGCACCTTGTATATATGACGATATCATGGTACAACTTCATTTTGTTCAAATTGCTGTCAGTCACTAATAGAAGAAATTTGCTTCCGTTTTATCAGTGCTATTGTGTTCAGTCAGAGTTGTGGGTGTGGGATGGGGGGCTCGGGGTGGGCATTAAACATGAAATCTGATAAGACGGATATGAACGGGGAGTAAGGAATACACTGAGCAAACGGAGACTGATTGTGACTTCAACATCCATAATGCAAATTCTTTTCTCCCCCTCTTCCTTCTTGGTTTTCTTTCCTTTCTGTCTGCATTGTTTTTATTTAAAGACACAGATACAGACACCCACTAAAGTGCAAGCCAGAGCCTTTGTGGAATATGAGGTTTAGCAACATGACTCTGTGCTTGGGTATTTTATTTCCTTTCACTTTGATTCCTGACAGACAAATTATTGTAGGGATGATTTAACACCTAAAGATGTATGTCATATTCCATAAAATAGTTGTATCAGTGGGAAAAATTATGAGTGGCACAACCCTTGGCCTAGCAACAACCAATGATCTATCAGCATTTAAGTCTTGGCAGATTGAATTATTCCCCTCTCTAACTGTAACTGTGTTAGGGCTTGCATGACAAACAGTCCACTTGTCAAATATTTATCCTTCCTCCTGAAAAAAAAAAAGGGTGTGGGGGGGGGGGGAGGGAAAGAAAGATTGACCAGGAGAAGAAGGGAGAATACAAGTGGTAAAAGACCAACCACAGCATGAAATATGAAACATAAATCACCGGGGTCAGGGAGAGCAGGGGAACTTGGTTACTAAGGCTCCAGATGGATTAAATAACGCACGTCCTGAGGGAGGGTGGGAAGGCGAGCACTAAAATAATAACAGAACAGAATGCTCCTGTGTCGAAAGGTTTGAAGACAAGCCTTGTTAATTCAGAAAACAGCACAGTTAAATTAGTCCAGGTCCCTGTGAAAAGTAGTGCTACATATTGTGCAGGAGAGATAAATTTTCACTCACTCTTTCCGATACACTGGCTACTGACAGGTGACTGCTGTGCATAGTTCATTAAAATGTCCAGCTCATAGGAGATTTTCAAAATTTATAATGCTTCCTGTAGACAACAGGGTCAAGTTCAATAAGAAAAGAAGAGAGCAAAGTAACTAAAGGAATTATTCACTAATTACCTTTTAAACACGTTTGCATTTTTTTTTTTTTCAACAAGTATTAACTTACCTTTAATACCTCCAGGTTTATGGCTTTAAATCAGAGAGGGAGATCAGAGTTCAGCACATATCCCTACTTGCACTGTTCTTTGGATGGAAGATTTTTGAACATGCAAAACTGTGTGCAAGACCATATACTCTTTGGAGTAAGTGATTTTAGAAGATATAGGATCAGACTTTTACCAGGGAATGTGGTGGTGAAGGTAATTTTAATTAGGTTGCATTTACCTGTAAGCCAAGAATATACATTGAAGTTTAGTAATTACCAGTGGGATGGATAGTACTGCATATTATTAAGACTACTGGACATTTGTGACAAAAGCTTACAAATAACCTCATACTGTTATCTGGGATGAAATATTTTTTTCCTAATAGAATGCATGAAGTTGAATGGTTTGCAAAATTTCAGCAATAATGATTAGGCCACTCTAAAAATATTCTAAAATTTGAAGAACTATTTGCTTAGCCCAGGCTAAAAAGCGTTATGGATAGGAAATGATATATTCCATGGGATTTGGAGGAAGGATGGTAACAAGGGCAGGAAAAAGGTGCATGCCATTTATTTTCTTTTGTAAACCTTCCCAAATTTATCTGTACCCTGCTGAAAAAATATATTTTCCCCCTGGTAAATTAAGCATGCTCATCCTTGCCTGTGGACTTTTCCTGAAATTGCAGCTTTGAGCTACTGCAGACTGTGACAGGTTTCCTGCATCTCATCATGCGTCTGCCATCTGCAAAACGTTCTAGCATAGAGCTTAATCTCACTCTTACACAAGCCCCCACATAGATGAAAATTATTATTGCTGTCAGTTTCTCCATTAGCTTAGTGTCGAGTCTCAAGAAGCCCAAAAATCTGGAAAGCTGTCTATAGAACATTCTGAATTGTCACTACAACAGGAGGTTTCCATTTTTTATACTGCAAACTGTATACCGTTGGTCAACAGTTTGAGTGTCTTCTGAATGAGAAATAATGGTGGATTGGTGGAGCATAAGGACTGACAGGTCAGCATGCGGACCAGGACAAAGGATTGGTCCAGTGGGGGTAAGAGTTCTTCTTGTCAATAGAACAGGAAAATTTCATGATTTGAAAATTACTAGGAATGAGATAGAAGAATAAAGGAGACCAAAGGAGGTTGGAAAAGGATCCCGAAGGAAGACTGGAAGAGATTCACAGGAAACCTTGGAAAAGTGAGGGGAAAAAGTGGCTAGGTCTTAGCTAGGACTTAGCTAAGGACAAAGAGGTTATTAGGAATTGCTGCCAGCCTGAAGAAAAAGATTTTCAGGAATTTCCAGGGAAACGTGAGCTACATTAACAGGCATTATGTTGTTTTCTAAATACCACCTCAGCTTTGTTAATTAACATAATACCTTGTTTAGAAATTTACTTTAGCAATGGCAAAGGGACTTTTGTTGTAGACGTTGGAAGATGTGTAGTGAAAAGGAAGGAAGGGTAGTTAAGAGAGGGAAGAAACAGAAGAGTCTTATGGTTAGAACAGTGCAAGAAAAATGGAGTGGATTTCAATTTGCAGATTAAGGCAGCTAAGTTTAGGTGTCTAGATGTGAACTAGATGCTAAAGTTCCCCTTGTACTCTGCTAATTATAATGTAGTCAATACAGTTAATGGAGACTGAAGAGCTACTCAGCTGCACATGAGGTATCTCCTTCAGGCTGAGCTGATTAACTCTTAAGACTCTATTGACTCACAGGTAGACCATTCAAGTGCTATCTCCAGAGACTGTTTCTGATGATGCTGCAGAGCTCCTGTATGTTCATTGGAAGGAAATTTTAAAAGATTTTTCAGGAGATCACTATCTGTGAGTTCACTGGGGGTCCTTGGTTTGATGATTAGAGCCCCAAGGATTCGATTGGCATACGCACTGAGAATTCACAGCTGCAAATGCAGTAAATAAAAATCACCATTTCTGCATACAAATCTTACCTAATTACAATGTCTTCGAAAAAAAATCAGACAACAGGCCTCACAATTTCAGTGTCTATATCTGGATGTACCCTTGACATGAATCTCACTCTTAGCCTGTTCCTTTTGCACACGGATGAATTCTCTTACATTTGGTAAGGCCCCTTTTAACAGAATGATCAGCACTACAGATAAGCCATGAAAGCTGTTCATCATTCCATCTTCAAAACAGCCTTGAATGCATGTCCTGGAGACTACACATTGAATGATGAGGTGAAAACAGCCCAGTGAATAGTTATTGGCAAGAAAACGTCAAAACATCCATTTTATGAGGCAAAGGTACCGTGGAAGAAAAAAAAAAAAGTAGCATCTGATCATATTATTAACATCTTCATAAAAATACATACACTAACAGAGTAAATTAAGGTTGCATGAGCAATTTTAATTCTGGGGTTTTCTGATTTTTGAATGCTTGACTTTGCAACCTTAATAGCTTCTTTTAATATATTTTAATGTGCAATCATATAAAGTGCAGAGTCTTTTGATTTATTGCAAATGAATATTCTTTGCTGAAGTCATGTACATCATTAGTTCAAGTCGAAGAGCAGCATTTAGATTATATGTGTTTATACTGTCATGTTATGGCTTTCAAAGGCATATCTGGCCATGTTAAATAGCTCAGAGAAAAAAAATGAAAACTTGGGGAGAGAAGAAAAAGATGAATGCAATTCCAACAGTTAGTTTTTGGATATATTTGCAATTTTGTTCGCAATTATTCAGAACATTGTTTTTAGAAATTAATTACCATAAAAGTCATTTAATTGTTATTTATTAAAATATTAAACATATTTTAAACCTGTTTCTGTTTTCTGGGTTAGTTTTTTGTTTTGTTTTCACAGAATCACAGAATCACAGAATCGTCTAGGTTGGAAGAGACCTCCAAGATCATCTAGTCCAACCTCTGTCCTAACACTAACAAGACCTCCACTAAACCATATCACTAAGGGCTACATCTAAATGTCTTTTAAAGACCTCCAGGGATGGTGACTCAACCACTTCCCTGGGCAGTCCATTCGAATGCCTAACAACCCTTTCAGTAAAGAAGTTCTTCCTAGTATCCAACCTAAACCTCCCCTGGTGCAACTTTAGCCCATTCCCCCTCGTCCTGTCACCAGGCACGTGGGAGAATAGACCAACCCCCACCTCTCTACAGCCTCCTTTAAGGTACCTGTAGAGAGCAATGAGGTCTCCCCTGAGCCTCCTCTTCTCCAGGCTAAACAACCCCAGCTCCCTCAGCCGCTCCTCGTAAGACTTGTTCTCCAGACCCCACACCAGCTTCGTTGCCCTTCTCTGGACTCTCTCGAGCACCTCCATGTCCTTCTTGCAGCGAGGGGCCCAAAACTGAACACAGTACTCGAGGTGCGGCCTCACCAGAGCCGAGTACAGGGGGACAATCACCTCCCTAGACCTGCTGGCCACACTGCTTCTTATACAAGCCAGGATGTTGTTGGCCTTCTTGGCCACCTGAGCACACTGCTGGCTCATATTCAGCTGCCTATCAACCAGTATTCCCAGGTCCTTCTCGGTTTTGTTTTGTTTTGTTTGTTCTTTTAAGGTTGACTTAATACAGTGTTGAAATAGTTACCTAAATCACATTAATAGTCTCATTAACTTCAAATATAACTAAGTTAAAATGATCATTACTGCTTTAGTGGAACAAGACTTTTTGACAAAATCTTAAAAATAACATTTGTGAGATAAATTCGTGTAGACAATGTCCCAGATTTTTTCGTATGTAGATTTCCAGACAGCAAGAAAAGAGAGGAATTTTCAAATCTCAGTATCTTTCTTCATTCCTTCGTTTCCTAAGTGTTACAGAAAGCTACTTACAGGGTTTTCCATAGTTATTCTACTTGGGCAGGGTTTTGTTCCTTGTGCTATCTACATCATGCTATCCACACCATGCCCCACAGCATCTGTCCTCAAAGGGGGTAACTTTGCTTCAGAAAGTGCTTAATCATGACGCTAGTTCTCAGCAGCATGCCCTACCCTTTGCTTATCAGTGGGACACCTGTGCTGTCATGGGCAGAGTCTCAGGAAAGGGGAATATGGCCCCAAAATGTGCTGTTATGTTTTTGTGTCTCCCAAACTAAGGCAAGAATAATGAATACCGTCCCCACCACAACCACTATTACACTCCACTGTTTGCATCCCATGGACTTACAATCTAAAAGCCAACCTTTTATAAGGTTAATGAAAATAATTCCACCTAGATAATAAGGGGGAGGGGTCAGGGCAAATTTTATTCATTTTTCATAGTACTTGATTTCAGCAAGACCACTTTGTATGAATAGAATGAGGAAGGTTTGTACCTGACATTTACCTAGATGTATAAAAGTAACAAACTTATCTTTTTCAGGTAATTGATTTTAGGTCATGTTAGAGCTCAATGGAATTACAATACTTTGCGGGGTTTCATTCACAACAGCACAAAAAATTGGCATTCCAAAAATTTTTACAAAATAAAAATAGTCTTAAAAATGCATTTAGAAACACTGGAATATTTCTTTCAATAAAATTGTCTGTGTTGTGTGAATATTAAATATATGGATTTAAATGTAAATAAAAATATATTGAAAAATGTCAGTACATACATATTTATAATATTAAAATAAGTGGAATAGTCTGTTTCAGAAACAGAGCAAAAAAAAATTAAAAATGCTAATTCTGTGTCATTTAATGCCAAGAAAAATATGACTTTTTTCCATTTTCTACTTAAAAGTTATGAAATCGACATATTTTAATAAAATATTTTAGTTTTATAAATCTACATCTTTCAGTTAAAAATTGCTCAAAACAGTATATCAACTCTAATACTTACTTCCTTATCCTAAGGGAGACAATAACCTGTTTTCATGTTCACATGGTCTTCTTAGATTCTGTAAATTTTTTTAAACAAAGAGAAATTGGAATTGACTCAGAAAGGAAGAAGAGCTTGAGAAGTACTTCCAGGGAAATCCAAAGACTACCTGCTAATGTCATGCTCTCTCAGGTGAGTAACAGCATACACAGTTTTCATGACTCTTTATCCAAAGTGCAGAATCAGCCCTTAAGGCCCACTATTGAGTGTGATATAACTTGGCTGCTGCCTACAGAAAGAAAAGAATGAATTACCCATGTTTTTTGCTTGTTGTTGATTCATCACTAATATATAAATAACGGGTATAGATGTAAAAATACATCTTGAGAAATTACGACTTTTCTAATTTTTCCACAACTGTCTCTGTGCAGTGTGTTTTTTATAGTATCACTGAAGCCAAATATTCTTAAAAATACTCAGAGGTGAATACTTATATATTTACTTTTTATAGAACAACATTTATTTTTCGTTATGCCAATTTTAAGACCAATCAGCTATTTCTTTGAATAAACAAGCAAAACTCCTTAGGTTTATGTATGTGTTTCTTGTGTGCTTGTGGGTATACTTATATCCGTATTTGAACTCAAAAGAATTTCTGAAAGTTCAAAAGTAACCAAAATGAGAAAAAGAGTCCAGCAGATGATATGATGATGTTAACATCATCAGAATTATTCCTTTCAATTACATTATTTTCTGTTCAGTAATCAATGAAAATAAAAGTAATTTTAAAGCTTTCAGCTCGTTGTTGTTTTTGCTTCTGTTTTTACAGTGCTTGCAGCTGCAAATACCAAAATAGTAACAGAAAACAGAAAATTATTACCACCTATTCATGTTCTTGAATTATGTCTTTCTGGTCACCTCATAAATCAAGGAAGAAAGAAGAAAAAATCATGAAGCATGTGTGACAGTTCTTTAGATTATAAAATTTGAGATTATTCATATTATGTTCTCTGAAATCACACAGATATAGCTCTGAGCACCTGCGAGGGTCTCCTAACAGATGGTGTCCCTCTACATTTTCTCCATCCAGCAATGGCTTGGATGGCTGTGGACATTTTCAATGTTGCAAATAATAAGATTTCACAGTAAAAGGAGGTGACTAATGACAAATACAATAGACTTGCATGTTTCATAAAGAGTGGATCTGGATCACACTTGGCCTCTTCTCTTAGTTCTAGTCTCTTTTGACAGCCTTTGAATGAGCAGTGCCCCAGTTCTCATCTCTCTCCTGATTCCGCTGCCTATAGTTGTTCAGTTTTCTCTGAGTCTCTGAGAGCTAGAGGAGGAGCAGCTTTTGTGTGGCAGGGATTCTCCTCCATATTAAAGATCTGTCTGATCACAGTCCGTTCTACTAACAAAAGTAGAAAGGAGGTGAGAGATCAGTCTTACCAGCCTTGTCTGCCACAAAGAATGGCTATTCCTCAAAGAAAACTGTATTTCCCTGAATGTTTCAGGATTTATTACCAAGAGTAAAATACAGTTTCTGGAAATTTCTTCCATCCTTGCATCCACCACACAAATGAAGAAATGTTGCTGGTAAAGTAAAGGTTATGAAAAACCTCTTATAGCTTTTCTGCTGCATAAATGCATGTCAGAGAAAGAAACAAGAAACTATTTTTCAGTGTGTTTCACAGCAAGAGCTCAGATTCTATCATATCTTTTGAAGTCTGTAGTTTGCTGATGAAACACAGTCCATTTTAGAAGAATGCAATTCTGCTGGATGGTCCTAGCTTAAGTGGAAGAGTGGCACACTCTGCCAAACTCAAAAGTCTCTTGGCATGATTTCTATACAATTAACACACATTTCTGTCAATTCTTGTTTGTCTGAGTATTACTGAGTTATGAAGGATTGCTGTATTTTACATCTGCCCTGATAGTAGCCTGATTAGAAGTCCCCTGTTACACAACCTGCAACAAGTTTTGCCCAGAAGTTAAAATCATACATTTAGGAGATAAAGGTTACTATTTAGGTAAGTTTATGCACACTTAAGTTGGTGAAGGAAATACTTATCCTGGGCACATTCTTTTCGGAGATAGTTTCACGAGTCTCATTTTTTTTGAAATACAATAATGCAAAACATAAGTTCCTCACCAAGGAACATCTACATAGGCAAACTAAATTGCAGATCACCTTTGGGTGGTCAGATGCAAAATTGCCATTTTAAAATCCTTTTATTTTAGATAAATGAAATTGGCAGTTTTTCTTGCTTATGAAACTAACGAATAGCTGGATTATGTATGCCTTTTTCTTCTGTCAAAAGAAATGCATGTATGGATTGAAAATAAGAAATGGAAACTTTCATGCAAAAAGATAATTAATAAAAGGAATAATATTTGTATAAAAATGGTGTTCTGCTTGATAGTGCTTCCTCAGTCAACTCTACAGTATCTTTCATCCAACGTTGTAAAACCATTTATGTTCAATACTGATAAATGTGCTACTTTGTGAGCATACAGCTGAAATAACGTTTCAAATCTGCACCTGGCAAAAAAAAATAATAAATGCGTTTTGATAAAATTTCAATTCTCTTCAGAGTATTTATTTCTAAAATGTTGGTATGCTCTCCACCTTATAAAAAATTAAATGTGTTCTGGCAGTATCTTCATTTGAATAGCAGTTTGATGGGTGTTTGAAGTACCACTGCTATGTCTGAAAGACTCTGTATCAGGACCTTGTTTGTCAGACTGCATGTTTGTCAACCTTGATATATCAAAGAGGTCAGGTCAATAGCGCTTCAGTGTAAAGTGAGCAAGACAGGGTCAAATAGAAGCTCTGAGCCTTGTACCAAGATCAGATGGGAAAAAAAATGTGAAGTACATTTAAAATGAGCCGATTGTTTTTCTCTCTTCACTGAATGCAAGGGTATGTTTATTGACCTGCATAATGCTTTCTTTTTAGAGTAAGAAAACGTAAGTTTTAGCAATATTAAAATGGGAAAATATTGGGAGCAGAAGCAAAACATTTCAAAGTTTGAAAATCTTCTTTAGGTCTTAAAACGTCATAACAAAATGTGGACGTGGAGTGGGGCTGGAAGGAACACGCGTGGAGGCCAAAATCGCACATCCTTCCGGCACAGCTTACTCCCAGCCTGGGTAGTGCTCCAGACACACACATGATCAAGTCTAGACATTGTATCCATCCCTCATTCAGACCTTAGCAACGCTGACTTTCTTTGCCCGTCTGTCTCTCTGTGTCCTTTCAAAATCTGTCCTCATTTTAGGCTGTGATTACAGACACCAGTCAAAGATGGTGCCTTTGATCACTTATCATCTGCTTTTACAGATGGAGGCAATGTGATTTGCCCAAGGCTGCAGAGCAAATCAGAAGCAGAGTCAGAAACAAAATCTGGATCTAGATTTAAAATAGATCTGTTACGAGTAGACCAGCAGAGCAATAGACTTTGCATATTTATACCATTTCAGCCAAATATTGCATACTGTATTTGATTTTCCAACCCAAGAAATGTAATTACAACAATATGTTATTGATTTGGATGGTGCATCCTGATGTTGATACCAAACACTTTACCGGAGAAAGGATAATAATATGACTGGGTAGATGGACAGCTGCCATAAACCAAAAGGATGTGATGACATTTCTGCAAGGAAATATCCCAGTAGATCAGAACCGATGTTCAGCAATTTAAGCAGAAAGTCAGATGTTAGGACACTGAACTCAAAAGCCCCCACCTAGTGCACTGTCACTTTGCCGTCAGTCAGAGTGAGCTTGGCTAACACAAACACAAAACAAGCTTTTACAGCTAAGCTCTATTGAAGGTTTTTTAAAAAATCCAAGTAGATATTCAGCTGCAATTCAAGGATAGATCTTCACTACCATCAAATTATGAGACATTTTGCACAGTGAAATCAAGATGCTTTTAGTCAGCCCAGCTGAAGAAGGAGTCCTCAGAGCTATTATCTATGCTGGTTTTCTATATGAAAAACAAAGCAAACAAAAGCCAGAGAAATAATTTCTTTTCAAAACAGATATGTATACTTGCTGAGAAGGCTGATGCACTTTTATCACCAATAAGTGAGCTGTCCTTAGATCAGCATTGCTTAGTCAGGAAGAGAAATATCTGAAAATGTATAGCATGCGTCTGTTTATATTTAGTGCCCCTTAACAGAAAGTTAAAAAGGTCTGCCCAAGAGGTTTACTACCTTGTGATTACCCTACCCACCTCCCCCGCCCCCTCATTTTTTTCTCTCTCTACATAAGGAATATTCTTTCTATTTTGAGACAACAACTTAGTTTTTGTCTATATTGTTTTCCTGCCCCCTCGGTTTTTCTGTTAAGGTCAACATTGCTTAAGAGTCCACTGATCACTTCTAATCCATTTGTTTCCAGTATTCACTATATGACTTCCTAGCACAAAAAATATCACCTTCCTTGACTCTATCTGTGAGTCCTACTGCTCATCATGAAGAAATTCAGAGCTGTTGAATGATGATGTGTTAGAGTGAATAAAAAAGTGCCTGCAACAACAACACAATAATAAAAAAGGGGAAAAAAAGAAGTGGAGAAGAAGGGTCTGAAGAATGTGGGAAAGATAAATAGGACTGATACTTTGTTTCATTGTCAGTAGCACTCTGGGGTTATTTGAAGCACTTATTTATGCACTGTAAGCAGAACAATACTGTAGAAGAAATGATTAAATACCAGCTCTCCGAGCAATAGACATCTCATTGTGGCAGGCCTAGACTCACCACTGGGTGGTTTTGATAAAGGCAATATGAGTTGATAACTGATACAGTTTGCCAGGGAGTCATCTGGGGATGCTGACAGCTACTATGCTTTAATAAAATCATTAGAATGTAAATGTTTTTATTGCGAAATAAAGAGCCTCCAGCAAAGTTGACACTATCACTGCTCCCTCCACTGAATGAAAGCACCGATTAGCATTCAAATGATATAATGATAGTCTGGTTATCTTTATTAAAATTTTTCAAATCGAGTCTTCATTTTGCATGATTGAGTTTTAAACAAATGCAATATTCAGTAGGCTGGTGAGCCAGTCTGAACACTCTTGAAATAATTAAAGTGTGCCTTTTATTTTTTTAAACATGTGTTTCATAAGCAATGAATTGGATTTGCTATTTTAATATGACAATATCTAGTTAGCTTTGCATAAAATAGGGATGTTATAGCATAATTATTGAAAGGGTACAACTTTTAAACATATGTTTCATAAAGCTGAATTCAATTTTCTGAAATGTGACAATGCCAGTCAGCTACTGAAATAATATCAAAGGATGACTTGATTGTTTAGGCTCATTTCATGCACAATCTTTACCATATCATAATTGATGGTAAATGGTATGCTTTGTGGTATTTATTTTCAAAGGAAGCACAGAACTCATTTCCCGTAATGTTCATCAGTTTGGGGTTCAGACTTTTCAAATGCAGAAAAATGAAACAGAGTCTAAACAAATAGTCCAACCCTTGAATTTATGCAACATATGATTTAACATAAACTAGCAGAGGTTTTGAACTATCCAAGAAGAGCCTGAGGAAAACTGAAGAATAAATTAACTCATCTAAGTCCATTAGGTTGTACTCTACATAGAATCTATCAATCATTAATAAATATTTAGAAATCCCATAGGACCTGATCCTTTCCAATACTTCTGTCAGTCTTGTCAACTTAGGCGAACCTTTCTCCTGGATTAACCAACCCTATAAAGTGTACTGTACTACAGATACCAATAAATACACGCTATTGTAAGCAAGTATGCTTTGGCTGGTTCTTGGTTATAAAGAATCAAGAGAATCAATGATGACATAAATGTTCCTTAAAAAATGTGTTCCTGAAATAGCCGTAGTATTGATTCCAGCCTGAGACAGCTTCAGAGCTGAACTGTTAAAAAGAAATCTGAATAGCTGACAAACTCTTGTATCCATTGTTTGAGGAAGAAATGGATAGTATAGGTGCATTCTTAGTTCTTAAATAGTCCTATATTACAATGACTTTCTGAAGAGGTCCTGGACTTTTTAGAAGATTGTTAAGAATCAGACATTTAACTATTACACTTCACTAAAGAAGCTCCAGGGAGTATCATAAAGAGAAGGAATATAAATATCCCTTTGGTAACAAAACTAACATATAAGAAGACAGGAATGTTAAAAAATATCCTTTTAGTTCTTCTGCATCGGGAAGGACTGGCACACAAAGCTTCATTTTTGCTTTACTGGAAAAACCCAGTAAATAATTGAGCAATTTTTTCTTTTTGTTTTGGTTGATATATGTGTGTGTGCTTGTGTAAGTGAGAGACTTAACCGCAACATCAGAATTTGACATGTATGTCAGCATGTACTCAATACGGCAATCTGACTAAATGGAACCAGAACATTTCATACTAGCATCTAGGAAAGGATTAGCTACAGCTGTGGTACCTGCTTTTGAGAAAAATGTTCCTCTTTCCACCCAAAAGATGTTACCACCCGAAGGACATAAGAAACAGTTCAAACCAGAGCGCTCCTTCCCCTGTGCATCAGATTTCAGAACAGGCTGTAGAGTACTCCTCATCATCCTAAGAGGTGATGCTCTGCTTTGTGTATGGGGATGAATCCTTCCTGGAGAAGTAGAGCACCTGTCCTGCCTACGTGCAGGCAGGCTGTTCCAAACAAGGGTTATCGCAACAGAATCTAGAATTAAGCCCCAACAAATGCCTTGTAGGCATTATTTAGAGGATTACAGGAATAATGATCTGGAAGAAGAAAGGCTTTCCAGCTTATAGGAACTTCTTTCCCCTTTTTCACTGACAACTTGTAAAGGTGAGAGCAAGACAGTGGTGGATCTATGTAAAAGTCACTTTAACACAGATTCTGTTGAATGACCAAGGGAAATCTTCCCACCAACACTCACAGAACATGGTTGTTTGCAAGTCTCCTTGTGGGGTAGCAATACCTCATCCACACAACCTGTATGCAATCTCTTTTATGTAGGTACTGTACATTTAACTATTTTTTCAATTCTTTCTTTTTTTTTTTTTTTCTGAAATAATCTGGAATTTTCTTGGGCAGTAAGTACATCTTTTCACAAAGAAATACAATTGGTTCATTGGAGAGATATTGTACCAAAGCATAATTTGGTTATAACACATGGAGTTTTGTAAAACAGGTGTACTCAGTGTGTCTGGTTATACTCAAAGTCTGAGGGAAAAAAAAAACAAAAAACCAAGCAGCAGTTTTCTACAGACCAGGTATTATATTATTGATTCAGAGGGAAATGTGCTGAGCAAGTGGCCCTGTATGGAACTGAAAGAAACCCTTGGGACCATTTATGAGAAAGAATATGAGCTCTGTTAAAGAGCTATAGCACATGCTGTTCTTCTTATTGACAGGAAAAGCATTTGCACTTTCAGTAAAATCAACATAATAACACCTGCTTTAGAGATTTAGGAAAGAACACAACCCACATGTACTTACCAGCTGGACTGACACGAGTGAAGCCTGAAGTAAATGAAGAGCAAAGTAAACAAGGATTTGGGGGGACATCGGATATGTTTAAGCCTATACCTGGTGGAAAATCATAGAACATTTGAGAGTATCTCTGCACCCTCACAATATCATCATGCTTGTCTCTGCAATACAGTTATTTTTACTTCCTTACCTTCACAGAGGGAGCAATAGGGAAAAAAATAGTATAGCAAAAAAGGAAGCCTCCCACTCCCATCATTCAAGTCCACATATGTATGTGTGTATGTCCATTCCCCATGGTGTTTACATACAGTGATAAAGTGACAGAAAAAAAGCAGGAGAAAGATAATTGTCTGTATCAATGGACAGCTACCTGAGTAAGAAAGTATTTGGGAACTGCTGCTTCCAGGTGACATGCTTGTTTGTTGCTTGCTTGTGGGCACTGCATTCTTAAGTGGATACTGGAGCACTTTCAAATAGAGGGGTGCTTGTTTAATTTCAAAGACAAAGTGGCAGAATAATTGCTGACTTTTGGCAGTGGGAGATTTTTGTGGGCACACAGGTTTGGACAGCAGAAAATCAAGGTGACAAAAATTGAGCACAGAAAAAAGAGGCAGAAAAGGAATAATAAGAAGAAAGAGTGAAGTTAAAGAAAACTCAGGGAGAGGATTTCCAGAAGGAAGAATGAGAAAAACAAGATGCTAAGCAAGATTACTGTACAGAGTAAAAAAAAAAAAAAAAGAAAGAAACTGAGAGAAGAATACACTAAAAATATGGAAAAGTGGTAAGGCAGATAGCAGAAGAAAGTTAAGACAGAGCATTAGAAAGAGATTTCTGCACTCCTGCTTTTCATAGTATGATCAGCAGCACTACAATGGAAGCCGCATCCTGAATTTTCAGTCTTTAATAAGCAGTGTCAACCTCATGGAGGACAACACAAAAACTGTGTATATTTTTCAGATGCTAACACATGCTGGACAAAGTTCAACAGCTGCTTTCACAAGTGCGTGTTGAAAATGTGGCTGCACTACTGGCATAGTGCAATTCAAGTGTCTTGAAAATAACTGCAGTATAGTTTTAACTGCCATCGTCTGCCTCCCCCCCCATATTCTTCCTTCTGGCTCACAGAAGGCTGTCAGATACACACAATTCTCTGGACTTTAACTAACAGAATAAAAAATCTAATATAAATTACCTTTGACTGCTGAAAGACTTTATTTACAGCTGCTCAGAGCTGCATCTGGACAGTTTAGGTAGAGGCTACAGCTGCCAGATGGTGGCCAGACTTACCCAATTAGCAATCTCTCTCATCCTGTGCCTGGCTTTGCAGTGTTACTCCTCACATCATGGCTGCCTGACTCAAGCCAATACCTATATGGTCTAAAATAGTAAATACTAAAATAGTAGCAATGTCGTCAGGTGAGCCAACACAGAGCTCTGCAGGCTTGGCTCAGCTGCAAGATGGTCTTTGCTATGTTTTTGCTGGCTGTTGAAATCAGGGATGTAGCTCTTGATCAGTTTAATTTGTTGACAGTTAAGGCCTAAGCAGAGACTGCTTTTCAAGGCAGTGATATGTTTAAAAGAGTAATGAGGTCCAGCCTGAGTGATGTCCTTGGTGGACAGAAAAGTGAAAAAGCAGGGAGAATGGAGAGAAAAAGGTTAATTTTCTGAAGTATGTATTCATGTTTCAAAAAATTCAACAGTGAGGCTCATGACTTCAGGAAATCAAAACACATGCAAGTCCAAAAGTGTTATCTGCTGAAATCTTAGTTACGTATCAAATAATTAAAAATTTGTCATTTCTAGTTGTAGAAGGACTAAAGCACATCTAGACTTATCTGTGCTTAGGCTGCTACTTGTGGCTAGGAAAACAAATAAGAGGCCCAAGCTTTTCCAGTACACAGTTTGGAAAGGCAGAGATATACAAACTGAGTAAAAGTATACATCCTGATGGGAGTTCTTCAGAATATTCCCTGTCACACCTGAAGAAAGGACTGGTCTCATCCAAAAGGTCTAATTAAAACAGTGACATTACACTCATTATGTTTCTCCAGGTGATTAGGAACAGACAGGCTCTTGTATTACAGCGTAAAGGTGGAAAAGACGCTGATGCTTTGCACTTTGTGTAGACAGCAGTTTTTTTGCCTTTCTGCCCCTTACACAGAGCAGGGACTGGGAGAACGGCAGCTTTAAGCCGCTTCTCCATACTCAGGTCTCCAAGGCCACATGAGAATCACGAAAGCTTTGTCTGCATCATCCTACTGAAGTACTAGCTCCCCTCAGGTGGAGAGAGGAAGGGGAAGGGGACCTGTTTCTACATAGAGAGCCTGGGAAAAGGAAAAGTACAAAACTTTAGCAGAAGTACTGCAAATCCCGTAAGAGATATCCAGCATGCTGTAGAAGTCAGGTTTCCAACTGTTTTTTGCTGCAAGAGTGTTGTGGTTTAACCCCGGCAGGCAGCTAAGTGCCCCACAGCCGCTCGCTCACTCTCCCCAGGTGGGATGGGGGACAGAATTGGCAAGGTAAAAGTGCAAGAACTCATGGGTTGAGATAAGGACAGGTGACTGGGTAAAGGAAAAGCCGCACACACAAGCAAAACGAAACAAAGAATCCATTTGCTGCTTCCCATGGGCAGGCAGGTGTTCAGCCACTGCCAGGAAAGCAGGGCTCATCACGCGTAGCGGTTTCTTGGGAAGACAAACGCCATCACTCCCAATGTCCGCCCCTTCTTCCTTCTTTACCCCAGCTTTTACTGCTGAGCATGACACCATATGGTGTGGGACATTCCTTTGGTCAGTCTGGGTCTCCTGTCCTGGCTGTGTCCCCTCCCAGCTCCTTGTGCTCCCCCAGCCACCTCGCTGGCAGGGCAGCACGAGAAGCAGGAAAGTCCCTGGCTGTGTGTAAGCACTGCTCTGCAACAACTGCAACATCGGTGTGTTATCACCACTATTTTCATCAAAAATCCTAAACACAACATCATACAAGCCTCTATGAAAAAGAATTAACTCTCTCCCACCCAAAACCATGAAAGAGTAATTAAAAAATGACTACTGTTGAGAATCAAAGATATCTGGCCTCCTCTGAAAATCCTGCCATGTACCAGCCTCTTCTTATGCTCACTGGAAAGGCATATTCCTTCATTCACACCACCTTTATGGCTTCTTTGATTACATGTTTATGGACAGGGGCCCATAACTTTGCTTTGTCCCTGAAGGACAAATGAATGCAAAATAAATCAATGTGAATTCAGAGGATGCCAGCAAGTTTCATCATACCAATTTGGAAAACTCACCTAGTTTCAGCAGGTGTAATATATCAATACACAATTGTACTGGTTCTATTACAAACTTATGACTAGTCACAATATTAGCTTTGATTTCTGATACTTTCATAAGTAAAGTATTTTAAGGTTTTAATGAGGGAATTCAAATATTCAAACAGGTCAGCCAAAGAAACAGTACAGTTCAGATACAGCAGAAAGGCTAAATGAGTGCTTCATTCACATTATTTTTAATCCATTTCTAGCTGCTTTCCATTCTTTTTTCCTGGAGATTTGATACTGCCATCCTCATTTCTTCTGTTCTTCACTTACTTGTCATTTGTCAGACATTAGATTTATTATTTTTCTTCCTTTGCATGTAGAAGCACTTTAACAGCTGCTATTGCTTTTTAACATGAGACGTATGTGTAAAAAATGTGACCTGGAGAGAAAAATTTAGAACTGGAGGGACCAATTCAGAAATCATAAACATCTATAAAACTTGGTCTAAACCTGATGAAAATCCAAAGTTTTGGATTTGAAAACTACTTCTGAGCAAAGGTTTTAACCTCTGTAACAAATCTGGCTATAACAACATGAAATTGCTTGCTATGAGCAAACATAGCTATACACTGACATCAGATTATTGATATAAAACCTCAGAAGGTTATACCCAGGGAGGGCGTGGGAATCAGATATATTTCTGAGGTCTAGTTCTTTTCCTGCTTCTCTTCTGCTTTGAATTGTAAATTTTTATTTTAGCCCAGATTTGCTGCTCATGATAATGTTTTGGTCTGTTTCTTATGTGTTGTCACTTGCCCAAATTGTTCTCTGCTTCTCATTTCTCCTTGTTCCCCATTTCCCTGGCCTGTGGGTAAAGGAAATACAACTTCCTTCTGTGCCCTGCAACCTGAGATTTAACTATTATAGATGGCAATATAAAAGAGGGTCTCATTCTCTTTTATTCTTCTCAGCATATGACCTCAATCTCTATCCCTTAGATAGCTGATTATCCAGATCCTCTGACTCTCTTGCACTGTATAATCTCTTCTTCATTTCACTGAGATTGCTCATGGAGTAAAACAGCATTTCCCTTAAGTGAGGTGGAATTATCTAGCTTTCTCAGATCACCAACATATATTTAGCAAGATACCATGTTGACAAAAACATGGTTATGAGAAGCTGTGCTAACGGTTCTGATTCTAGAGATGTGTTTATCCCCTTTGTGTTCTAAATAAAAACTTTTTTTTCCTTTTTCTGTCAGAGCTGTTTGAGGCTACTCACAGGCAGCCTTAAAAAGATGGAGGAAAAATTAGCAAGATACTTATTCAGAGTAAGTAGATCAAGAGTAGGATTTGTTCTTCAGGAGGGAAAGAAATAATACAGATTGCAAGAAATTGATCAATGCCTCCAGAGCAATATCCTGAATTTCTCTTCTTTCATCTTTACACATGGAAGTAAAAGGACCTGTTTCAATTGGAGTTTTATAAGTATGTTTTACAGCACTGACTGAGTTATCTGTCTCCTTGTCGGTAAGGAGTTGGATAATTCCCTATTGGAAAGTGTCTGTATCTTTATGATGAGCTTTTTTGGGCAAACATCAGAAGTGACCACAATCTCAAAACACAAGGAAGAACATAAATTGGTAGAAAAACACAGCATAATAGACCTGCTCATACTGTGCTCAAGGGGACTCCAGGGATCAGCCAATCCATACAAGAAGAATAGTGTGAGCTAGATGGGACCCAGTATGATTAATCACCAGAGCAATGCAGATTTAGCACATTAGGTGAAAAGATAAATGTGTAAAATGTTGTGTCAGAACCCATGGAGTGGCCCACACGGTAATTCAGGGTCAGTAATTGAACTTCACTCTAATTATCCTGGGGAGATAATATTAACTTATAGTTGAGTGTGAAAGAGAGAGTCCATAATTCATCACTCGATGGGGCTGCTCATTGCATTGTGTTATTGAAATATGATGGCTCCATTTTTATCCTGTCATAATGACAACTGATGTGCTTATTTTCTTTCTCTGTGCCTCCAGGGGATGATGAAATAGTAAGCAAACATTCTTTCTGGTGAAAGAACAGCACTTTATCACACTGGCTTCAGCTCTGAAAAAGCATTCGCAAACTAAGAAGCAATTTCTAGAACCAAGACTGGGCATTTCCCCTTGCATTCTGGTTGTAGACAACTAAACTAAATAAAAGGCACCACTTTTTCTCTTTGCTAGATGCATTGTTACCCTCCCCAGTTATCGGTTGTTTCAGTTTCTTAATTTTTTTAGAAGTTTCCTTTGCATTTCTAATTTTCCAGGACACAAACTTCCAGATGAAGTTTGTTGTAGCAGGCATTGCTGCACAAGAAACAAAGGACCCTAGAAACTGGAATGCATTCCATTTCACACATACATAGCTTTCAGTCATCTCCTTTCAAAAATACCAGTGTTTTCATCCAACAGAAATTAACCCATTCCAGATACCTTTTCAAAGTCCTAATGGTACAGATCCAGGTAAGATTTTTCTAGGTTCTCAAATTTTACTGTTATAATTTGCAACAATAAAAATTGTCAAGGATTTTAAAATCATCTCCTGCTTGAGTTTGACTATCTTCAGCGTTTTAAAAGTATTTTTAAAGCATTCACATTATGTCTGTATAAGGAACTTCCTAGTTTTTGCAAACTTTTTCTCCATGTAACACATCAGTCTACAAAATCTAGCAGGATTTAGGTCAGAGCAGATTTCAACTGCAGATTTATTATAATAATATAGAGCATATTGCCAAACAAATCACTGGATATTTATTTCATATCCCTGTGTAGCTTGTTTGAGCAGAAAAGTCAAGATTACTCAACAGGAACCAAATCTGTTTTGTACTCTTGACCACAGGTTTATGCTTGATTACATTAGGTCCTGACTTAATAATCTGATGTCATTATGGAGATATGGATTGAAGTGGACTAAGAGAAAGAAAATATTTAGGAACTCTAATAGAAATGCCAGAAGAAAAAGGAAATGAAATTCTAGAAGTAAGTTTTTGTTACTAAATGTGGTGTGACAAGAGCTGTGAACACTGCACAGGTGACGCACAGTGCACTGATCATGTTGACAAACGATTACGTTTGTAGGACTATAGATTTACATCATACTCTCACTACTGCAATGCAGTTTGTAATTGATGACAAATGGAAGATGCTTGACATAAACAAGATTCAGATGTAATCCATAAGGCAAATTGCAATGTAATGCATAGATATAGAAACATCAGTACATTTCAATGAAGCATATTTTTTATTCTTTTTTCTTCCATAACCATGAAACAATGTCTTTGGTTAACACTACAGTGGTGAAGGTGACTATTTTTTCCTGACAAATTTTCAGTGCAGTCTCATAGTCCGCATGACAGGAATTGAAGCTCTTCATAGTGCTTTGGCTGGCGAAAGTTACAAAGCCAAGAACAAAATATCAAGAATTCACAACAGCAATGCTCTGATATTAGTAGCGCTCTCACTTAGCATTTCTGGATTGACATAACTGAAGTATCAGGAAGAACAACTTTAGCCACTGGTTGCCACTCACAAGCATAATAGTGGATAAGGAAAAAAATGATTTGCCATGGGTTCCATATGGATGACCCCTGAAAAGACGGTGCTGTGGTAAAAGGCACTTGAAATGTATGTTGGTGGAAATACAGTTGGCAATGATGGGAAATAGTCATCTATGAGGCAAATGGGATATAGAAAGCAGAGAAACATAGCTGAAGTGTGAGAAATTGGGGAAAAAAACTAACTTTCTTTACTAGAAAGAGAAAGAAAGAAAGAAAGAAAGAAAGAAAGAAAGAAAGAAAGAAAGAAAGAAAGAAAGAAAGAAAGAAAGAAAGAAAGAAAGAAAGAAAGAAAGAAAGAAAGAAAGAAAGAAAGAAAGAGAAGGAAAGAAAGAAAGAAAGAAAGAAAGAAAGAAAGAAAGAAAGAAAGAAAGAAAGAAAGAAAGAAAGAAAGAGAAGGAAAGAAAGAAAAAAGAAAGAAATAAAAAAGAAAGAAAGAAAGAAAGAAAGGAAGAAAGAAAGAAAGAAAAAGAAAGAGGTAATGTATCTGCATATTAACAGCTGCATCCACATTAGGAAATCAAACCGGGCAAAGGTCTGGTCTTGAGCACTATCCTGACCTAGCCCAAGTGTTTGATTCTTGGCATGTTCTTTGCCATGGTTTTGACAAAGGTCAGAGAGCTCTCTCTTGAAATGCCCAGGCACCATTCCAAGATGAGCCAGGGTTAGCAGTCCACCCCATAGTCATCATGAACATTTCAAAGATTTTTTTTGGTGTGGTAATAGAGTGGAGGTGAGGCAATGAGAGACTTCAGCATCATGGATAAGAGCTGTGGAGAATTTCTGAAAGCTTTTTGCTGCTTTGGAGTACAGTGTTTAACAGAAATGAAGAGGAAATGCATAAAATGTCTTTTCAAATTTAAAGCAAACAAACAAACAAACAAACAAAACAAAACCACAACAAAATCCTGACATTCTTCATTCCCACTCTAAATTACTTAATATTAAATTCAAGTGTGTAAAGCGGAGGATGAGACAGGATGAAGTTGTACTGGGTTTATGGGTAAAGGTTTGGTGGCAGGGGGGCCACAGGGGTGGCTTC
>VXAL01016803.1:33888-46676 GCA_013399475.1 Chauna torquata
GTGAGCAACTTTCTTGTCCTTATCTCAACCCTTAAGCCCTTGTCCATCACATTTTCTCCCCCTGTTCCTTTGAGGAGGGGGAGTGAGAGAGCAATTGTGGTGGAGGTCGGCTGCTCAGCTGGGTAAAACCACAACAGAAGTTCAGCTCAGGCTTTTGTAGTTTGGAAGGTTAAAGGACTCTAGAGTTCAGGCTCACAATTCATTCTAGCAGTCTTGTTTTAGTCCGACTGTGGCAAACTGACACAGAGTATTTGTCGTGCAATCTTGAGTAATCGTCTGCAGTTTTAACATACAAAATGGACAGCAATTTTGACTTCAGTAATAGAACTGTGACAAAAGGATGTTGGGACAAACAATATTATGGAATTTGTTGCCTTTTATGTCAGGTGCTATTTTATTTCACATTTAACTCTTTTGGTTTTGATATTTTATTGCCTTACATTAGTTGTTATCTGTTCTTTAACATTAGTTTATTGTCTAATATGACTTAATGAATCATACTGACAAGGCCTTATATAAGCCTTGAGCAATTTTCATTTTAAGGACACCTTTCAATATGAAGATTGATTTTTGATCATCAAATAAATACTACACAAAATAGAAAGGATAATTAATGTGAAACACAGGAAGACAGAACTGGCATATACTTGTCAAAATGCTAGTGATATCTACTAGTGGCAGAAAAAATAACAGTTACATTGAAGACAGATTTGGAAAGTAACTTTTCGATATGTAATACAGCATGTGGATTCAGATTGCAGTTAATATTTGCTATGCATAAAACCAGAAGAATAAAATCATGAATTTGGTGACAAAGGAAATTGTTTTCTGTAGATCAGAATTTATTCCTAAATGCCCATATTTTCCTTGTAATATTCCGAAATGAATATGTTATACTTGACTATCCAAATTTGACATTTTAGCACTTCAGCTGTATTTTTTTAGGTTTTCTTATACAGAAAACTATCATGTACATAAACTACATTTTTTTTTCCATTTCTCATATATTTTAATAAGGATGTCAAATTATTTTGAAAAGTCTTTCTGACACTTTGTGTTCAGAGACACAATGCTTTATTATGTGTATATACTACTGTAGTTTATGGACATACAAATTTTAAACCTGCACAGTGGGGATACAAAAAGCTACAAGTATACATAAAAGAATGTCTTAGCTCCCATAACCCATCCTTTCCTACTGTTGGATCTCATTTTAGATCAGATGCATTAAAGAAAAAGCACTAAGAGTAAATTTCCTCGAAGCTTTCTTAAGAATCCATATTAAGTTGCATATCCAGATATAATGGAACATTTCTGAAGCATGAAATAATTGCATGTAGCCTTATGTCAAATAAAAATGGTTAGAGTATCGAGTTAATTAAGCCACTGATCTGTACCAGCGGCTATGTTCATCATCTTAGGTTTCTGTTGTCTTTCAGAACAAGTGGGCTTTTGTGTATATCATCCATCTCTGGTATTTCGGAAGTCCTACAGACAACATAAAAAAGTGAAAATAAATGCTATAGCAGTATTTTCCACTAGTCTTATAACCTAATCTATTTTATCTTTTTAAAAAATGGCTACATTTACATTTTCTCACTCTTGTATACAAGTCATAATGTCAAGAAATCCATTTGCTCTTTAACAAAACTTATCATAATGTCTGACATCTTGATTTATGGACAGGTCTGTTGTCACCTTGACTGCCTGAACCCTTTCATTTACTGCAAGAGTTCCAAGACAGGTCATGATATTTACACTAGGTCAGAATAATAATGTCACCAGGATCATGGCCCTTGACAATAGCCTATTTGTCTCATTTAAATAATGAACATCATTGGTGAAAATTGCAGACTGAAACCATAACACACAAAGGACAGTAGAACACAACCATGCAGAATATGAAGAACCAATATTGGCAATAATAATGACCTACTTGCTCCAGTTTGCTAGCCAACTATTTTATTTATTTATTTATTTTCAAAACTGCAACTCCAGCAGTATCCTGTTGATCAACAACAACCACAACTACAAACTTTTCTCGTACTGATTGTGACAAAAAAGTATTACTTAAAATAAGCATGAGAGTGTATGTGGTGCTGATTTTCTCATGGTATGGTAAGTGCCATGGTAAATACGCACATGATGCACTATTCAGATACATCAGAAATAATTTATAATAAATGATTTTGTACTTGCTGCCAAAGAAAAAAAAAAATCATGTCAACTCCTTCAGAAGTTCAATTCCTGAAGCAATTTTACCTACTGCCAAGGTATTTCAGATCATTGTGAAATTAAGAAGTACATAAATATAACCAGATATGTTTGTGTACAATTTAGCATTGGAATGTAATAGCACTATGCCAAAACTCATTATGGGCAGGATGCAAAGGTAGGTACACCTGCCTGTTCAATGTCTAGATGAGAAGAGATGAGCACCTAAGACTGGAATTTCTAATGTTGCATGGTGAGTAGGCAGATGGTAAAGCCAGCTAATAGGAAGCACAGACTTGATCCGCCTTATGTGCTACAGTCAGAAATCCTACGTTTGGCATCCACCTTGTGTGCACCTTGTGGCGAGATGCTCGTTTCCTCAGGTATAACATGGGACAATAAAACAATAGAATGCTCATGTAGTGTGCTCGCATGGCTAACTTATGCAAAGAAATCTGTGATTTATTGTATAGTGGTCTTTAAAGACTGTTTACAGGTGACACAGCTGTGTTGACCTGCTCGTGAACAGTCTAGACAATGTCCTCCTCAAGGAATAGTGTTCATGTCTGACGTCATGATGGAGAATATGAGAGATTGACAGTTTCCCCAACAGTGGCTTCTCAGTGGGTGAGATAACCATTGAAGGTGCTATCCTTTGCAATTTGACAAGTGTGCTTTTCCTGCTGGTTTAATACGCTTTAGTATGCTCATGTTTAAATGGTTTGCATTGTGCTTAGTACACTTACGTTTAAATCATTTATACTTCATTTAGAAATAGACGTTTATGTAGTTAATGTTCACTGCTGCAATAAAATCACTGTAACTTGGCACTCTGTTTGTTGTCATTTTGTTGTCCAGCACCCAAACAACCTTTGTTGTCCTGTGACACACCTATGTGTAGGTACCTCCATGCACCTACCACTCACACAGTAGTGATCTGCTGACCAGCTGCTGCGAGCCTAGGGCTCCTGCAGATGAGATTAGAGCTGCAGCCCTTTCATGACATGCTGATGCATTCTGCCTAATAACACCAGTGCTCCTCTATGACATGTTGTGCAGCACCTCTGGCAAGCCTGTGATATCGTGTCGTGCATGCACACATTTTGCTGCATGACCAGTAATACCTGTTGTGTGACCTTTCCACACATGGTCACAGCATGCTGTGTGTGTCTCAGGCTTTAAAACTCCAATTAACTATGTGATCTGGAAACAACGATGAGAATTTCTGAGTCGTGTGCCTCTAGAAGACTGGCATTTATAGCTAAAGTCCCTGGCTTGACATGGGTATCTAAATTTTTCCTTGAGTGTAGAAAATTGTAGCCGTATTTTCTTACTGAACACAGGTGGAGGAGCAACTGATGATAATCGGAGAGCATTCAAACTCCCACTTCCTAGGACAGAATATTTTAACCTACCTCGGTTAAGGAGCAGGATTTTCCAAAGCAGAACTGGGGTTAAAAACATCCTTTTAAAAGACATAAAAATCACCAAATTCTCCAAACACCCTATTTAAGCTGATCCAAAGTTCATCAGGAACACTGTGAGCATGAGGCCAGAAATAATAAGACAGATTATGCCTGTAAATGGCAGCATTATAATATTTTCCAGCAAACTACTTACGCTGACGAAGAGTTAGACTTTAACTAAAACATAAAATTTGGAGGCAGCAAGACTTCTGAAAATTAGTTTAGTATTTCAGTATTGGAATTGTAGTTCTTATTGCAGATATGACACTGCCTGCTAAGGCAGCTGCTCCTCTATTCAGCTTTTAAGTGTTGTACCGTGTAAGTGAAATGGGTAATCTGGGAGTTCGGATAGAAGGTCACACTATAGCATTAAACTATAGCACGTAAGGATTTTAGATAGAAGGGCATACTATAGCATAAAAGCTACATATATATAGCTATATGTATAGATATGTGCTATAGTATGTGAGGCCAGAAGCTTAGCATCAACTTCAAAGCAATAGATTTGTCTGCACATTTTCTTCAGACGTATTCCTTCCCAGAGCAAAAAATGACACCCCCCAACTAATACACCTAAACATATGCATCAAGCAAATCACACGTTCACTATCTAGATGGCAGATTTTACCCTTATTCATACCTTACTCTCTGAATTTGCACTACAGAGACCGAAAGATAAATTTTTTGCTAAATCTACTTTCCTCAAAATATTTTGTTTAATCAATGCTTTCTTGAGTTAATAAATTCTAGGCGGGATGGTTTCTGACTTCCAGAGCTCTCTGATAATAGAGGTGGAAGGAGAGAAATCTAAGCCAAGAAATACTGTTATTTTTGCTCCAAAGAGCACTGTTTTATCACAGTTCTACCTTAGGAAAGCATGTGACAGTTTGCTCCAATGTGGACAAAGCATGAATTTTGAAGCTTCAGATACAGCTGTGAAATAGAAGTCTGTGCATGGACAGTTCCAGGAGTAAGCAAACATGAAAAAGTATTTGGTTCATGGGGAATCTTACATCCGCCTTACATCTGTATAGCTCAAGATGGCATGTGTGACATGATACTTCTCATTTTCCTTGCTTTTCCTTGAAATATAATGGTAGTTTTCACAGCATTTATTGAAATAATAGATGTTTCAAACCTGCATTTCATTTTTAACCAGTTGTAAGGAGGTTCCTTCAGATAATAAATTAGTAATTCCTTCAGAAATCAATGGAAAATGCTCAGAGCTATTATTATCTTGACAGCATATAGCAAGATTAGTAGAACAATTTCACTGTGTTTATAACCACTTCATGCTGGCATTTGATTCCCATTTGTCCTGAAAATGAACACAAAGAAAAGTAGTTGCATGATGGCTCTTAGTTTTTGTTTCTGAACCACAAATCACTCTATCAACTACAGTACCATTTACTTCAAAGTAATGGAAAAGTTCCTGCTAAAGAAACCGAAAAGTTCGAATGGATTTTAGGCAAAAGGCGTTAAAAATAGTATGTGAAAAAAGAGTGATTCAGTTAACACCATCCTCACAAAAAAGTACATGTGGATTAACTATATATACCTGTATTGTACTCCACTTTTAATCCCTAAGTTCCTAATCATCAATTACGTCATTTTGGGCGGAATGATATATTTATTTGGGATAACTAATTTTAGTTATAGATCTCATTAGAAATGTGGAGACACTGAAACATTGGCAGTGGGCCTAAATCATCTAATGTGATTTCTCTGTCATTATTGCAAATCTTTGAAGTATAAGGAGCAAGGTGAGTATGGAATGCTCTTTGCATTAGAAAAAGGCACCTCAAGAAGTCATCAGATCAATT
Source organism: Chauna torquata (assembly GCA_013399475.1). Classification (NCBI taxonomy): domain Eukaryota; kingdom Metazoa; phylum Chordata; class Aves; order Anseriformes; family Anhimidae; genus Chauna; species Chauna torquata. The sequence goes on from VXAL01016803.1 coordinate 39,392, forward strand.
CACCTTGTCAAACACAGGTTTAGGTATTCCCATAGCATTCCTAAGAAATATTTATCAAACTTGTTCATAAAATTTCCTAACTGCTGATGGATATGCCAGAGCTGCTCAATCTTTTCAAATGCTTCGCTGTCATTGTCATAGAAAACTTTTCTCATCCCTGAATCTTCGTGTTGTAACTTAAACTCATTCTGTCCAAACTTGCACAACATTACCAGGTCTTTGCAACAGCCTTTTAAAGAAGACTGCTTTTGTGCCATACCTTCAATATTCTCTACTTTATAGCTTTCTCTACAGCTCAGCTTTTTGAGATCTCTGATTACTCCAGTCACTCTCCTTTAAACTCTCTCCAATTTATCCAGAATTTTTTGAAAGTAGGAAGCTTAAAATGGAAACTATGTTGGAAAAGGCTTCACTATTAGTCAGTACAACTGAAGGATTATGTCAGTTCTTTAGCCAGCTACATTCCTATTAATGCATCTCAATAGGATATTTGTCTTTTCTGCACCAGCATAGTATCATTGATTCAATTCCAACATGTGAACATTGCGGTACCTAGGGTTTTTTCCCTGTGAAATTTGTACCAGACTAACATCCTGTATTTGAATACTTGCACTTTCACTTAAAACTGTCCCTTCAAATTATCTTTGATGTATTCTATGGTTTCAAGAACTGTTCTCTAATTTATCAAGAGTATTTTGAAATATAATTCTGTTCTTCAAAATACTTTTTCCCTCCAGATGTTTTTATCTGTAAGTATAGTAAAGTATATTGTCTTCCACCATTCTAGTCATTAATAAAAAATATTGAATTACACTGAATTCAGAACAGATACCTACAGAACTTCCATTGAGGCAATGAAGAACAGAATGTCTCCAAGTATATTTTCCAACTGTTTAACACTTAAACTGTAGTAGTTTTCATTAAGTTCTGTTTCTCCTGGTTTGGATCACTAATATGTTACAAAACTGTGTGAAAATCCTCAGAAAGGTCAAAAAACCACTTTCTTCATACACCTGAGAGATTAATGAAATACTCAAAATTGAGAGTAGTTTACCATCTGTCCATCTTTCCTTTGGTAAGTTTGTGTTCGTACTCATAAGAAAAGGTCAACTATGCTTCATACCTTCTCTTCTTACGCTTTTCTACAATAGTTATAAACTCTATGAGCATATAGATGTTTTGGGGTTTTTTTTGGTCTGTGCCATTTTACCTCCTTCATTTATCGGGTCTTGTACACTGTTGTTTTATGGTTATTCACACTAAATGGCCTTTCACCTTTATGTTCTTATTCAGTTTCTCCATATTGGATGGAATTGGCTTTAACCTGTTCTATCATTTCCCCAACTCCCATTTGTTTTGAAAGCAAATTCTGTGGTCTGAAAGATTTTGCCAGGTCTTCACAGAAAGCCTTGTCTTTCTTTACGTTTACTTTACATGAACTTCTTTACATTTTGGACTGTTGTAGATCCTACTCAGATAACTCCACTGTTCTCTTCCCTGTTCATCTCTATGGAGATTTTCAGCAGGCTTTTCTCCTTTTTTTTCTGTCTTGGCATGCATCTTTTTCTAACTTCTGTGTGCAGCCTTGATCTTCAAAGCAATACTACTTGTTTTTCACTACCTGTGTTTCTTGAACAAGCTATCCCTCTTGTATATTAACATTCCAATCATAGGAATTATCCTACCATATCTTTATTATACAAATTTAGTCCTAAACTTGACCATCTAGCAAGAATTTCAGCCCTTCTTTCTTCCACAGATTTCTTGCATTAGTATATACATAACAGGATGTTTTGCAGGCTGACCAAACCACTTCTGATGTCCTTATTTTATTATAAGAGTTTGTTCCCTATCCCCAGTTATAGGGTTTTGTCAACATTATGGTTCTTATTGTCATCTGACTATTGGTATTCTTCAGCTACCTCTTCTAGTTCAGTTAATCCCCATTTAAAGCTCTTTTCATGTCGTAGTTTCAAAGTTAAGTTTGAAAGACAATAGGATTCTTTGCAAAACCAATTATCAGCCTGTGATCTATTATTCCAGAGATATCCCTGGATTGTTTGTTTTTTTGTTTGTTTGTTTTTATATATTTATTTTGCTCTGGGATGAATGCTCCCAGAGTTCTCCCATTCTGCTCTGTTTTTAGAAAGAAATTCTACTCTTTTGCTAGGTGTTGAACACTTCAGCTTCATACAGAAATTCCTTCAGACTGCTTGGACTTTCACTCTGTACATACCCCTCATTTCTTGCTTTTTAATTACTGATTTAGAGTCTTTTTAAACACCTAACTCTCCACAAGACCTTCAGCCTTATTGCCAAAGAAGATTGCATCCAAGTGCAAAATTTCTCCTTTCAAAGGTGATACAAAGAAACCAAGCGCTCAGTGATACAGCTGCTTATGTATATTTAGAGATATCATTCTTATGGATGTGCTGTTACCTATTGAACTTGAATTATTATATATTTAATTCAATTATTTATCTAATGCGTAATGTTATCTATCCATAAAAATATACATTCAGATTGTCTGCTATATCATAAATTTATGCTATAATTCAGTATTACAACTGGGAAATTATTATTTTTATTTATTTATTCATTGTTGTTCCTTTGATATCACATTTCTTTTACATAAACATAGAAAACGATTAATTATTTTTGCAAAAGAAATCATCATTTACTTGTAAAAATATCTCTCTACTATATATCAATTAACTAACTTACCACTGACTTAAAATGGTGTATGTGCAATAGCATGTCAATATAGAGCTATCTAAAAATACTGTGAAAGATTATTTTAAAAACAAAATGGATTTTCTGGTTTTAGATTTTTGATAAACTCATCTTTGTCTCCAGACATGAAATTAAAAACAGCTTTCTAAGTAAAAGTCTTTTCAGAGATCAAGCAGAATACTATATGCTTTATACAGGTACTGGCCATCTGATCATCACTAAAAAAAAAAATGATGGAAAAGAGCAACACGGAGTGCAAATAGCAATGTTTAACTGCACAGCATCTGTTTTGGTTTTATTTATTTATTTACTTTTGAGCCCACCCAAAGTGATTCTTTTGTCTTTTTGTGTTGAAGAACCAAATTAAACTTATGGGAAGCTATCGTGACCATTCATGATGAAATATGCTGTAGCCACATATTGCTATATGTTTCGTAGAGTTTAGAAAATCAGTGACTTTTTGGTAAGGTTAACAAGAGACACAGCTCAAAAACCAAATTTCTGCAGGAAAACTAGAAGTGACACTACAAAGAGCTGGCATAATGTTTGAGGTACTGTCTTTTATTGTATTTGATGTCATGTCAGAGACATTTGACATGACTGCTTTCACATCTCTACTCCTCTAATAGCAGCTGCACTCCAATGAGATACAACACCTTCTATTTCTAGCCTTTTTTTAATTCTTCCCAGCAAAATGGTAAAATTTTGGACAATATAAAAAATATTTCTCTTATTCATTTGAACTTATAGTCCAAATTTCACAGATTTAACATAAACTTCTGACAAAGTTAATGTTAAAGTAAACAGTTATCGAGAAAGTCAGTCTGCAATAGGAATGCTCTCAACTGAAGCTTTTATTTACTTTATACTGATATATACTTAACCTTCCTTAACCTACCTATCTACCAAGAAACCATACAGCTACGCATAGTGACTACGCTTTTGCACCTAACAGAAATTTTGAAGCTCAGGAAAACTGAAATTTATGTAACCTGTATTATGTGCTGTTAAGGTTATAACTTAGTGAATGATGACACAGGTTTAACTGACAAACTGGTTTAAGAATCTGTTGCCATTTAGGAATGTTAATGCTAAAGTAAAATATGTGGTCATGCTGTCAGACCTCCAAATATCAGCTAGCTCAGAACTTCCCAAATTGAAAACCTGAACCAATTCAGCCATTTTGTACACAACCCTGCTATCCAAACTTCTTCATATAAAGAAATTAGAAAGGACTCCCTGGTGTTGCTTGCCATGCTGGAAAATATCTGTAGTAAAGGGAAGAATTTAACAAATTCAATGAAGTCTTGAAAGTCTTGGGTATTTTTCTTCAAGCTGTATTATATTAGGAAAGTTTTCACTGGCTGTTTGGTTGGTGTGAGTGACTGCTCACTCAGGATTAAACACTGTCAAAATGCAAAATAAAGCCAGTTTACTTCATTTTACATGGAGCTTTTAAAGCTGTGGTCTAGGGAATGTGTTTTATTAGCTTATAACCACCTGTCACTTCAAACTATATAAACCATTTGCTAGAGAGAGCAATTAAACTGAAAATTCTCAGAGGATCATTTTAAGAAATGAATTATAAACAACAAGGGAGAGGAAGTTGATATAGACAAATATTATTTATATCACAAATTAAATCCACCCTATTTACAATTTTTAACACAGAAATTCTCTCATATTTTAAAGATGTGATCAGGTACAGATATTATTTTGATTCTGAAATTCTTTCATTCAGTACATGAGTTCATTTATAGACATACTTTTGTGACTTGCAAGGAAATGGTTATGTATTTCCAGTTGCTTTTCTTTTCTTTTCTTTTCTTTTCTTTTCTTTTCTTTTCTTTTCTTTTCTTTTTTCTGTTGGCCTTCTACTTTGAGACAAGACAGGTCAAACAGCAAAATGATGAATAATTCAGAACACTGAAATCAGAAGACACTCAGAAGCCTAGAAAGATCTTTTTCAGACAATTCAGGGTATTAGCTGTTTCCTCTCGTTCAGTAAATTGCAGTTACTTTCCTTAGGAAAAGGCAGGAGCTTATGTCCCTTCTCATTCTAGGATGACAATTAAAATACTTGTGAAAGTGTGACAATGAAAAAAATACCATGAAGAGGTTTATGCTCATGTTTTCCTATGAAGATTCACAGGTAAAGATGAAGAATATTTTACATTAATAAGATAATGTGGTGGCATTTACCCTAATATCTAACACAGCTGTTTTGCATGGATTGCTGTTGCCAGTTTACAAAAAAATTTTATCCTTAGACGATTTTGTTAGTGTTTGTTGATATGGTTAGGTCTTAGAGCAAAACATTCATTTTTTTGTAAATGTCAAGACAACACCATGTCATTTTATTTAAATAGGGGAAATCCTTAACTGCTTGGAATTTTATATAGTGTTTGTTGAGAAGATACATTAAAAGAAGTAAATCAGTAATCGATAAATGGTATTCTCAGGACCATTATGAATATGCATGTTCATGCTAATCATAGAATCATAAAATAATATCCTGAAATAGAAGGGACCCACAAGGATTATCGAGTCCAACTTCTGGCTCCACACAGGACCACCCAAAAATCAATCTATGTGTCTGAGAGTGTTGTCCAAACGCCTCTTGAACTCCAACAGGCGTGGTGTTGTGACCACTGCCCTGGGGAGCCCCATTCCAGTGCCCAGCCACCCTCTCGGTGAAGAACTTTTTCCCAATACCCAACCCAAATCTCCCCTGTCACAGCTCCATGCCATTTCCTCGGGTCCTGTTGCTGTCACCAGAGAGAAGAGATCAGCACCTGCCCCTCCGCTCCCCTCGTGAGGAAGCTGCAGGCTGCCATGAGGCCTCCCCTCAGTCTCCTCTTCTCTGGGCTGAACAAACCAAGTGACCTCAGCCGCTCCTCATACGTCTTGCGCTCTAGACCCTTCACCATCTTTGTAGCTCTCCTTATAGTTTTTACACTATCCAATAGCTTTATGTCTTTCTTATATTGTGGCACCCAAAACTGCGCACAGTACTGGAGGTGAGGCCGCACCAGCACAGAGCAGAGCAGGACAATCACTTCCCTCGACTGGCTAGCAATGCTGTGCATGATGCACCCAAGGGTACGGTTGGCCCTTTTGGCTATCAGGACACACTGTTGACTCATATTCAACTTGCTTGCACTTAATGTTCTCCTGATATTTAGTTCCTTGCATTTATAGAAAAGAGACAAGCTTCACATTACACTCAGGTGCTCTCCTGCTCATCAGATCCAGTGTTAGATTTGGTTTGTTTCCTTCAGCTGTGAAAATATACTATAAAACCGTCTCCTAGCACACTTCAATATTTGTAAGCTACTTCATTTCAGTTAATACTTTGTTTCAGTGAACATAGCGATGATAGTTCATGCCTTAGTTTAAACAAATTTCTTCTCTTATTTAGGATTCTCAGCCTAGGCTTAGCTGGTAGGCATACATGTGGCACCAGTAAACAGAGGAAGAGCCACTCTGTGAATATCTAGGTGTCTTACTGGGTTGGATTTCCTCTCCTATCACTAAGTTTAATGCTGTAGGCTTGATGAAACATCCAGGGTTTTTCTGTAGTGCTCTAGCTCCTTAGGCCATTTAGACGTTCTTTTTGCTTAACTGTCTTTTGACAATCACCTAGGAATAGCTTCTTTCACTCACCCTACTATGTTCAAGTGAATACTGTTCACATTCAGCTTCTCCCCTTACTGTTGTTAGAGGGATAATGGGTTGCATGTTTGGTAGAAGAGTACTTTCTAACATGTCTCTAAAACTCCTGGAAATGACACACAAACACATCTTTATGTTGCTTATGACAACCAGCTCAACATTTTTTGACAAAATATGCTGGATTTCTGTAATTACAGAATTCTTGGCCTCTGCATACACTAAAAGCCGTGTCACTATTAGCTCAGTAAGATAAAGTGTGCAGGAAAAGCACAGAGAACACGGTTTGAAAGTTCAAAAATACCTGTATAAGCACTTGAGGATGAGGTGGTACCAGCAGAGATGAGAAATGGACAGAATGCAAAGGCTGGAAGTAAACAACCCAGAAACTGCCATTGAAAAATGAAGGTGACAAAACCATTCTATCCATGATTCCACCCATGATTCTATTCTTTTTTTTTTTTTCTTAAATAGTAAGTTTTATCAAAATGCAATGTATTCAAGTCAACAGTCATTTTTATCAAACAGCATGCCTAAGAAAAAGAAATGATGGTGTGCCAGTGAAACTCAGATTTTTTTTCTGTGCTCTAAGCAGTTCTGTAAACCCTCCACAGCAAAACTCTTTCTGTTCATTGTGCTCCCAGAGATAGAAAATTTCAAGAATGGTGTATCAAAAAAAACCCTGTAAATCTGTCATTTATGTGCTTTCAGCTTCCAAGTAGAATATACATGTTCAGCTACTTGCAGCAACCCCCCCGCCACCCCCACNGCTTGCAAATTATTACTATCCAAACACTATGTCATGGAAACAAAACAGATGTCATAATCCTTGTTTAATTATTTTATATTAGACACACATTAATACAGACAATAATAATAA
>VXAL01016804.1:4836-25356 GCA_013399475.1 Chauna torquata
TCCAGACTTGACGTAACTTCTGTTAATGTCCTTTACTTAACCATTATTTAAATGAAGGTAATACAGTCAGGACAAGTATTTTTTAAATATTATTATTATCTTTTGTTTAGTGAGAAAAGCCAGTCCAACCTTCATTACTGGTGGGAGTGACAACAGCTAGGAACATTATAAACAACAACATTATAAAGGGTACAGAATTCAAATGTAAATGTATCTATGCAACTGAAAATGCAGTAACTTCTCTTAAGATGCAATGTAATGCTGTCCAAAGCAGGAAATTAAGTATTAAGGTAAAGTGATAAGAGTCATCTATTTATCTTTATAAAATCCAGTTTGCCCTGTTCTAGTACTTCTGTCCAACTTTTCCTAGACGGCTGAATAAATCTGCATTAGTGAAGTGTAAACTGTAAGTTTATGATAAGAAGATGACATTTACTGGTAAAAGGTCTATTTTGTTTTATGGTAGAAGGCTCACTAACATCAAACAGGCCTAGGGTGGAGAATGGGGCCTAACATATATGATTTTATTATATATGTTTGTAGGTGAACATAATCATTGAGAATACTGGTTGAACATAGTTAATTTGCATTATGTTTCTGTGCAGCTTTCAACACTGTATGCATTTGCATACACTTACCGTAGGAGGACAACTCACACACATGAATGACAACATGATGAATTAGGTCACTTAGGAAAGGTAGAGGCCTGCCACAAAAGGGTTAAAGTTCCTAGAAACTAGTTTTATTATCAAATTTTATGAATTCTCAGATGGACAGAAGAAATGACCTGCTAACTCTGACAATACCAGTGCACTGTGTGTATAATATGCACACCAAGATGTCTTTTTGGATTAAGTATGTCCTCTTGAAGTGAGATTCTTGCCAGGTTTATAGCCTATTTACAAAGCTATTGCATTGTTTTTTCATTTCCTGGAGTTATTCCTGGACAGAAAGCACACAGAAGAAGTAGGAAAGGCAATAGACCTAGAGAGAAGGAGGCTGAAGACGAGAAAATTAGTTCCTGGAGGTTTTCCAAAATAGAATGCATCTTCTAGAGCTTTCCTCAAAAAAACCTGCCACCTGGCAAAATTTTGTAATGACGTGGCATGTTCAGCACATTTATTTGATTATTTTCTTCTCCGCTGTGTGGAGCATAGCTGAGCGGAGTCATCTGGGGATGATTCCAAGTACGGAAATGAGCAATTGTATTTTCAAAGTGCTATCTCAGTAGGATATCCATGCAATCATACACCTAAGGGTAAAGCCAAATTGAAAAATAATATTGAAGACATAAGAAATAACACTAAGACTCCGCAGGGGCTACTTTAAAGTTAACTTGGCCAACTCTAATTGTGCTCCATTTATTTGCATACAGCCTTGTTTTGTTAATGATAATTTATTATTGTAAACATATGAATATATTTATAGAAATAAAAATGTTGTAAAGATAAAAAACGATAACATAATATTTAAAAACAGTAACATAAGTTTAATTTGAACCAGCTGGCCAATCAGATGGTAAAGCATAATGCTCAATATAATCCACTTAAGAGTCATGTATTCCTGATCTGGTCATGTTAACTTGCGTATATCACTTAACCATGTTTTAATATGATACATTTACCAAGCAATCTAATCCAAATCTTCACTTTACTGTGTAATAATGGGGAATGCATATATTCATGAGCTTTTATCCTTTCACTTCTTTCTGTTGCAAAGGCTGTTAACAATTTAGAAGCTGTGGTGGACAGTGGTACATGGAGTACTATAATTTGAGTAGATCCAAGAGAAATATTAGTAGGAATGATGTTTCTTAAAATTCTAGGACTTTTTCCTTACTTTTCACTATTTCTTAGTGGATTAAAATTGGTATCAACTTGTATAAGAGGCTGCGCTTTGACAACCATAGAGGAGTAGAAAGGAATACGTGTCTATCCGTCAGGTATGTTGGTTCCCAGTCTGGTGTACTAGTACAAACATAATCATAGACATCCTGTTTAGTCTCAGTTGATACCTGTTCATCAACCCCTAGCAAAGGGCAGGAGACAATTGGATGATGTGGCATCTTAAATTGCCCAAGCAAGATTTAGGATATGATATCTGTTAGTCTTATACAATTTTTACAATTATTTACTATTTCTGAAGAACAAATGCTCTGCTATAATAAGGTGTTATTTTTTTCACTCCCTAACTGACTAAAAGTTAAAATCAAGAAGAAGGAAACAAGAGGTTTACAGATGTTTTGTGTATTTTTAGTACAAGCCTTTACAGAAATATGTATTTTCAAAACCTTTAATTAAAAAAAGTGCGTATTTGATAGAAGTCCTCTTCAATAAGATAGTTTTGTACCAGATAAAATGTGAGTATACCAGCATTAGCCTGAAGATCTAGTTTTGTTGTGAAAATGGCTGACTTTCCTACTTGCAAAACTACCTGCTTCAAAACCTTAAATCAGAAGGAAAAAGCTCAAAAAGCTTTCATTTCCTCCATTTCCCCTAATGGATAGTACTTTTTTTCCCATTGGTTTCAGTAGGAATATTAGATGTGATGTCTGACTTTCAGTCTCCAGGATTTAACATTTTAGTTCTGGAAGTCCTAATGAAATATCCATTAGAACCATCTCTAGGTAGCATGGTGGACTTTATCAAACTCATGCTGGCTGACACAGTTATTAGGCTGATGTGGCTCAAATGTTTCTCCTGCATACAATGCTTAAACTTATATGAGAAGCCCTTAAAAGGGAAAAGCAAAGACCAAATGGTGGCTGACCAGGTTTCTTGCTCAGTCTCTGCAGAAGACAGGAGCCTCTCAAATCACCTTGTGGAGCCGCTCCCATTTTCACATAGTGTTTTGTGCCTAGGAATAGCCTTATTCTCAAGTCTGACTGGGTGCCAACTTGCCTGCAAGATTTGCCTATGGAAGAGAGCTTGTGCTGACTTCTGCCTGATTTCCTTGGGGACTGCAGGAAGCATGGACTCATGTGGATGCAGATGGAGGGCTCCATCTGCAAGCGTTAACTGCATGTACAAGATCAGAATCAGAATGCAAAGTCCCATTATGCAATTAGCAAGCATCTAGTATGCCTGCTGCCCAGAGCCCTCTGTGTCAGAACATAATTTGATTATAAAATGTTCTCTTTGCAAATAATACGTTTATTTAAAGTGTTGGTAACAACTTCTCCTGTCTCTTTGGAAAAAAAGTAAAGCAAAATAAGTTCTTTTTCTTTGTGGCGAAATTGCTGGCACATAACTACTATCAAAGCAAACCATGGTGTGAAGTAATGCATCTTGTTGTAATAAATCATCCCCTGCATCCCTCATCCTAGCTCTAGTTTTGTGTTTGGCTGGACTGAGGTCAAAGCATGTGGCTGAGTAGGGGCAAGAAGGGGCATGATGAGCGGTACAAATAGCTGTAAGACATGCCAACACTCTTGTTCTCTGCATCAGGAGAGCCTTGACCTGCAAATAAACACCTCTGAATGTTCACAAGCCTTCACAGGATCCTGTGTGACATTTTGGGCTCATAAGAACTCTATAGTCTCATCTTCCTTTTGTTTGTTGAATGTAATTCAACATTTCCTCTGCTTTCAGGAGAAGAGAAATTTTACCTAAAGCAGGGCTTTCCACCCTTTGGATGCATGCTTTGGGCTGCTGTCTCCTATTACGGCACAAAGCTACCAATTGAAATAACGTTGTCTCCGATTATCACCAAGACATATCCTAAAAATGAAAAGTACTGATAGTCCTTTTCAAAGCAAAACATGTTGGACAAAAATATTAACCTTTTATCAATTGTATATTATTTTGTTATTCTAGGTCTGGGCCAGACCAAATTTCTTCTTTAATGAATTGGCTTCTGTAGAATGAATCTATTAATATTGGCAACACAAGATGTTCTGCTGGAAGTTAATAAATATTATTACAGATCTAAATTTCCTAGTACATACATATAGCTAATAAGATATAGCTATAAGGTGAAGTAATAACTTCTCTGAAAAAGCCTATTTTTTATTTTAAAAATGCTTTTTCTTATCAGTTATGACATAAGCTATGAAAGTAAAGAGAGATCAAAGTTTTCATGTTGTAATTACAACTATTTTTTGAGCTCTGATTCCCTTTTGTCTACATTTTTTTTTTTTTTTTGTGCTATTATTTAAGTGGTTTTCCTAGAGGAAGATTACATAAAGTTTCAAATACTGTAAGAATTCCATATTTTCTCTCCTTTTCCTCGAACCTTTCAAGCTACCTATAAAAAAATATAAACTACACTATTTTCTTTACACCTATGATGTTCAGAATCCCACCTTTCTGTGGGTGTTCTGCATTGAAATAAAATTTTGAGTTTGGTAGTTGTATATAATCATAGTTCAGGAGTTTTTTTTCAAGAATCTTTATATTTAAAAGTAGGTGATAGAAACCTTATAGTTAATCTGTAGAATGTAATTTCATAGAAGTGTGTATCAGAAACAGATTAAAGGGAAGTAGAAGAATTGCACCACTAACTTGACCTAACTTTCTATATATCTTGTAAGGTTATTAAAATATCAAAAGACACCCAATATATTAAATTACTTGCAAAGGATCAGTAGTCAGATTTGACTAGAACAAAGTAAGCAGATTACATCTCTGACTCCCAGTATTTTCTCAATACAGTACTAGTATTCTTTCTAATACCCTATACTCTTGTAGACCAACTAATGAAATGATGTGCCATTACCTGCTGGAGAATACAATACCCAAATACACTATTCTTTAATTTGGAAGGATATGTGTTTTCAGCAGACAACACTAGGAGTAGGATTCAGTTGCCTGAACATAGCAATCTAGAAACATTTCAGGTGCTGTGGAATATTTTATCTGGGCTGTCATAGCTGCCAAGTTTGCCAGTCTTGTACGGGTGACTTGGATACTCAAGTTACTTTGTTTAGCCAACCAGATGCAGACCTAGGACTACTTATGAGTGTAATCAAACCACAATTAAGAAAACTACATCCAGACACACATGGAAAACAAGTGATACCAAATCAAAACTATAGGGAAGATCTGACACTCTCCTGGTGATGGAGGATGTTTCATACCACATCTGAAGAAAACTTGTCCCCAAGTACTAGTGTGGTGGTTTAACAACCAATGAGCAGCTAAGCTCCACCACACTGCTCTCTCACTCCCCCTCCTCAGAAAGACTGGGGCGGGGGGTGGTGGCAGGGAGAAGGGAGGAAATATGATGGAAAAGAAAAAAAAGTTAATGGGCTGAGATAAGGAACAGTTTAGTGAAAGGGAAAAATAAAAAGCAAAGGCTGTAAGGAAACAAAAGGAGGAAAAAAATTATTCTCTACTTCCCATCAGCAAGCAACGTTCAGCTACTTCTTGGGAAGCAGGTCCTCAATAGGTGTAGTGGTTTATGGGGATGACAGACACTTTCTAGACATAAGCCTCCCCCACCCCTTCCTTCTTCCTCCCCCAGCTTTTATTGCTGAGCATGACATCATACAGTATGGAATATCTCTTTGGTCAGATTAGGTCAACCGTCCCAGCTATTTCGTCTCCCCACCTCCTGTGCACCCTCAGCCTACCAGCCTTTGTGTTGGGGGGAGTTGAAGAGACAGCCTTGATGCAGTGCCAGTGCTACTCAGCAACAGCCAAAACATTGGTGCGATATCAGTGCTGTTCTAGATACAAGTGCAAATCACAGCACTACATGGGCTGCTGTAGGGAAAGTTAACTCCACCCCAGCCAGACCCAGTGGAACTGAGAAAAAAAACTAGCTTTGTTTTAAGTAAAAAGCAAAGAAAATTGTCTACATGTCAAAGTACGGAAAGAGAAACAAAGAATTAGGAAATATGTGCTTGTCATTAGACAAAATCCTCATTGAAGAAATGGAAAAAGCCAGCTGTTCCTGAGGTCAAAACATTTGCAGGCAACTGATGGAGCTACTGTGAGGATTTGTACTGCCACTGTCTGTATGCTGTATGCCTAAAAACATCAGCAGAACTGTGATTGAACAACAGAGGAAAATTAGCACATGCTAAGGAACAGTTACTAGAAAAATTGATTTTGGTAAAATTAGCATGAAGAAACAGCACACTATAAGACTGCAAAAAGTAATGAAGAAGCAGCTATCTATATACGTTATAAAAGCACTTCATAACTTCTGTCTGTGTGTCCACTAGCAACTGGTAAGTTCACCAGTCCTTTGTGTTCAATCTTCAAAGAATCCTAATGCCCAATAAACACATATTTTTTATTGCAAAACCTGTCACATCATCAAGTTAATTAATAATCTAATTAACCACACACTGCTAAATAGGCTGAAGTCTCAAACAGCAGTATTACTTGCAGAAGGTCAAGCAAGTTTCAGGACTGGATGAAGCACAAGAGCTGAAAACTAAAGTAGCAAGTGAAAAGCATATAAAACAGTAAAGGGTCTGTAAAGGCTTTGGTTTTACACAGTGACTGTTGTGGTTTAGCCCCGGCAGGCAGCTCAGTGCCACACAGCCGCTCGCTCACTCTCCCCAGGTGGGATGGGGAGAGAATCAGAAAGGTAAAAGTGTGAGAACTCATGGGTTGAGATAAAGACAGTTTACTAGGTAAAGCAAAAGCTGTGTGTGCAAGCAAAGCAAACCAAGGAATCCATTTGCTGCTTCCCATGGGCAGGCAGGTGTTCAGCCACTGCCGGGACAGCAGGGCTCATCACGCGTAATGGTTGCTTGGGAAGACAAACGCCATCACTCTGAATGTCACCCCCTTCCTCCTTCTTTACCCCAGCTTTTATTGCTGAGCATGATGCCGTACGGTATGGGACATCCCTTTGGTCAGTCTCGGTCAGATGTCCTGGCTGTGTCCCCTCCCAACTCCTTGTGCACTCCCAGCCTCCTCACTGTCAGGGCAGCATGAGAAGCTGAGAAGTTTTTGGCTCTCTGTGAGAACTGCTCTGCAACAACCAAAACCACCACCATCATTTTCATTAAAAATCCAAAACACAGTATTGTGAGAGTCTCTACAAAGAAAATTAACTCAGTCCCAGCCAAAACCATAACAGTGACCAATGGACATGGTCAAGGCATCATCTTGCCAAGCTGAAATTGAACTGAAACCCCATGGACAGTTTTAACTACTTTAAGTTCTGCCATAGACAAAGGATTTCTGTTTAGGAATCTGGACATGTTTTATGATAAACAAAACAGGACCTGGCCAGGTTTTCATCTCCTTTAGTTTCTTTTCCAGCAGGAGCTGGCACTGTTTGCAGCTTGGCTCTTGCTCTCTTCCCACTGACTGCAGTCACATCTTTCCAGAGAAAGTCTCCAGCCAGTCCTCTCTACAGAGTTCTCAGACACTCCAGCTAGCAACTTTATCAGCCATGACTCTAAATGAGAAGCTATGCTGAGACTCTCCTGCACAGGTTTTCAAAAAATAGGTTTTAACTTCTGTGTGCTTTCGTAAGACTGCACATCTAAGACAGAAAGATGCTATCTCATATACTGATGACAGTGGGAAAGATAATCATACCTTATTCATCAGTTTGGTGCCTTTTCTAGAAAAACAACTTATAAAGAACTTTTTATTTCCTTCACAGAAAAGTGGCCTTGCTGTTGCTCCTGTGTTAGTTTGTCCTCTGCAGTTAAAGGAGACTAGCAAGAGACAAGAAAAGAAACCTCAAAATTTGAAAAAAATATCACTAAGAAATAATAAGAAATGACTTGACAAGTACAAAAGAAAATCTTGGAGAAGGATCATGAGATTGGCTCATTAGAGCAGGGATACCTTCCCTAAACATAAAGTAACACAGGGAAACCATTTCACAAATGTCTTCTGACTTAATGCTATGGCCCTGCAGAATAAGAATAAAATTCTCTCTTCTATCATCTTTCAGCTCTGCAAGGCTTGCATCCTTATTAGTACACTCCTCATTCACATTCACCCCTAGATTAATGTTTTATGTTATACAGAGGAGACAACGGATTCTCCATAGATGAAGAAGAAAACAATGCAACATCAAAAATATGGAGTCCTCACAGAGTGAAGCAACTTTAAAACTCAGTTTTAGACTAAGAACATTGAGCTCTCCCTAAATATGGCAATGAATTTTACAGAAATTAATTTCCTCTGCACCTACCAGTGAAATAGAGTTCTGATTCTTTTAAATTGTTTCAATCAAACTTTTACTTCTAACTTTGCTGAAATTACTCAGCCCTTGTCTATACCTGAGCAGGAGACCAAGTCAATCAGTATACAAACTTGTAGTAGTTGCATTGGTTTCTGCCAAAAAAGAGTTGGTGGAACTTAATCACAACCAGTTACAATTGAGGGTCAGGACTCCTCGTTGAACTCAGGGCAACTACAGCCTTGAATAATTGATTATGTAGGAAGAAAGAAGTGGGGTGAAAGAAGGAGTGAGAAAGGAGGAAGTAATTTGTTGGAGCATCTGGCCTTAATGTAGGCAAAATACTTTTCTCAGAAATGGTCTTGGATTGATCTTCATGTTGCCAAGACAACAACTGCTGAGGTAATACCAGAAAAAAATATGATCTCTTGCTCAAACAAGGATCCAGCAACACGAATGGGCAGTGCTATATCTATAGAATAGAGAGCAATGCAGGCAAAAAACAAGACAATGACAATGTACATGATCAGCTAGAGCTGAATGAGTGAACTCATTCAGGTATCTCAGAGCAACCACCACAACAGGTGGAAAATCTGCAACAGAACTCAAAAGGAGAATTACCCTCATGACTTCAGCATTTGCAAAGAATGGCAAGCTTTGGAGAGTTTAAACCATCTCAAATAGGTCCACAATAATGCTTCTTTCAGAGCAACTGTCTTCTAAACAGGTCTGTGTATCTGTGTAGAGCTAGAGCCAAGATTTGCAGCACAGGAACATGACAAAGAGCACCAGCATTTCTGGCCAGATTTCTCTGCGGAGTACCACAGATCGCATGAAAGGCAAACGACTCTTACAAGACAGAGTAACTTCAGTAATTAGATCCCATGAGCATCTATATGAGATCCCATACATATATATAAAAGATGGGAATTACCGTGTGACCAGAACAACAAACCTGTTGAACAGTTCTGAACAGTAGAAGAAGTTAGAACAAAAAAGAATAGTTTCAGTTGGAAGGGACCTATCAAGATCATCAAGTCCAGCTGCCAGATTACTTTGGGTCTGACCCAAAGTTAAAAAATATCATTAAGAGCAATATCCAAATGCCTCTTAAACACGGACAGGCAAGGGGCATCTACCACCTCTCTAGGAAACCTGCTCCAGTGTTTGACCACCATCAACGTAAAGAATTTTTTATAATATGTAGTCTGAACCTCCCCTGATGCAGCTTTGAGCCATTCCCACGCGTCCTGCCACTAGATACCAAGCAGAAAAGATGAGCACCTCCCTCTCCATTTGCCCTTCTTCGGAAGTTGTAGTGAGCAATGAAGTCACCCCTCAATCTCCTTTTTGCCAAGCTTAACAAACCCAGTGTCTTCAGCTGCTCCTCATAGGACATGCTTTCCAGTCCTTTAACCAGCTTTGCTGACCTTTTCTGCACACATTCAAGTATTTTAACATCGTTTTTACATTGCTGAGCCCAGAACTGTACACTATATTCCAAGTGAGGCCGCACCAATGCTAAATTCAGTGGGATAATCACCTATTCTGACCGGTTGGTTATGATGTGCTTAATGCACCCCAAAATGTGGTTTACTGTAAGCAAGGAATTAGATTATTCATGAATAGTTTAGAGTTAAAATTTTACTTTCTGGATAGCTCCAGCAGACCACGCAAGGTGAGAAGGAATTATTTCACGTACTGCTTTTACAGTGAAATAATTCATGAAATAGGAATGGAACATAAATACTGTACTTTTACAAAGATACTCAGTGGTCTCAGATTATTCATATTATGGCTGATATTCGATCTCTCAAAAATCTGGACTTGAGAAAATTTGTATGTATTATTCTTAATAAACTTAGATAGCTATCCTAAGAAATGAAAGTTGAAGCAACATGCTTTTGAACAAACTTCTCAATAAACACAGCCTAGCAAGCTGGTCAAAAGAGGTGATTCTCCCCATATATTTAACGTTGGTGTGGCCTCACCTTTATTGTGTGCAGTTCTGTGCTCCACAATTTAAAAAGGATGTTAAGGTCCTTGAAAGTACCCAGAGGAGGGCAATAAAGCTGGTAGAAGGGCTGGAAGGCATGTCCTGTGAGGAGAGGCTGAGGACACTTGGGTTGTCTAGTTTGGAGAAAAGGAGGCTCAGAGGCGACCTCATTGCTTTCTGCAGCTTACTGAGCAGGGGAAGCTCAGACAGAGGTGCTAGTCTCTTCTCCCTGGAAACTGATGACAGGACGCGTGGGAATAGCACAAAGCTGTGCCAGGGAAGGTTCAGACCGGACATTAGGAAAAATTTCTTTACCGTGATGGTGGTCAGACACAGGAACAGGCTTCCTAGAGAGGTGGTTGGTGCCTCATGCCTGTCAGTGTTCAAGAGGCATTTGGACAATGCCCTCAATAATATGCTTCAACTTTTGGTTAGCCCTGAAGTGGTCAGGTCGTTGGACTTGTTGATCTTTGTAGGTCCCTTCCAACAGTTCTGTTCTATTCTATTCTGTTCTGTTCTGTTCTATTCTATTCTATTCTATTCTATTCTATTCTATTCTATTCTATTCTATTCTATTCTATTCTACTCTATTCTATTCCATTCCATTCCATTCCATTCCATTCCATTCCATTCCATTCCATTCCATTCCATTCCATTCCAAACTACATTTTCCTTGACTACTTGATTCTATCTATATCATTGTGAACAAGAACAAAGAAAAACTAAGATGCTTGTTCATAACTTGAATTATACATACCATAAAAAAAAACTAGCCATGATGCTCTTTTGCAGTACTTAGGTCATAATGTATTTTTGTAAAACAGAACCGCGATGGCAAGGAAAACATTGCCATAAAAACAAGGCTGAGAACAAATATCAGGAAATACACTTACTGTTTGACTGAATATGAAAACTATAAGATGTAGATATGACACATCTTATTAGCATTAAATAATCTGATTTACAGTATGATTCAGACACTAAATGATTTTTCTCTACTATTAGAATGCAGTCTATCGAGAAAGAAAAAAGATTTTGCTTTGTAGATCTCCCAGTATGATTAATGTTAAGCACTCTATTTGTTAAGTGTAATTAGTATGGAGTGGAGTTTTGTACAATAGTAAATGGTAACATAATTACAGATGCAAGCTGTCTCCTAACACAGAATTAAGTCAAATTTCCTATGCAAAAGAACTTTTATTATAGTTGATACATATTCATAAGCAGACACACTTTATGTAATTTCTGTGCTAAAAACTGAAGAAAAACTAACAGTGCATATCCTCTAAATTTGCTATGAACTCAAACAGCGTAGTTCTAGCCTTTTTTTTTTCTGACTAATATATCTTTGTCGCCTTTAATAGTGTAATTTAAAACAGACGTCTTCATTTTTAAGTGATTTAAGGTCCTAATACATTACAACATAACCAACTTTAAAAAAAAAAAGAATTATTTTACAATGAAAATTACAAAAGGACATCCATTAAAGTAGAGACTGGATAAATACTTGGAAGATTCATTGCAGGGTAGACTACATAGATAAACCACATTAGGGTCAAGAAATCCCTGGAGCTGTTACTTAGCAGCTGGTAGAGTGCTGCTAGGGGCAGTATTGAATATGCTTGCCCTGCTCCCTGGGTATTGGCTAATGGCTGCTGTTCCCAGTGGTTCTGCCCATGCTGCCTGTTAGAACAAAAAAAAAAAAAAAAAAAGTACTGTCATTCTGCCTTTCTTCTCCAAAAGACAAGAAAAGGGATAAAGGAAAAATCTGGTCAGGTAAGGGTATAACTGATGAAAAAAGGGGAGGAGTGTAAGAGGCTAATGAATTTAAAAAATAGATAAGTATGGACTGAGAACTGGACAGACAGTGCAAAGTATCCACTGCTCCCTGAAGGCATCCAAGCAGCCTGTCAATGTTGCATGCTGTGCCCTGCCTGCTAACGTGATGGAATTAAGGAACAGAAATATGACCCACGGCTGCCGGGACTCTCCCCACTGTGCACCAGCCAAGCTTCTTCCTGCTGGTGGTATTAAAAGTCACCTTGGACAGCCCAAGAGGAGTTTAGTAAAAGAGGTCCCATTACCCACTAAGACCGTGAATGGGAACGGCATTAGTGAAAATAAAAAGATGAGGAGAAGAGAGCAGCCTCAGTAAGAGGATCTGGAGGGTCTTAAGGAGAAGCAGCCTGGTACCCTCAATGCCTGAGCATGCAAAGGTGTCCTTCTAACCACAAAAAAGTTACAAGTCCTGTGAAGCATGCTGTGCAAATACACAGGCCATTGCCATGTGTGTGCCTGTATTAAAGGCAGGTTATTGGACTCAGCGGCTCCATGGTTTGAACCAGTGTGCCTACTCCTATAGGTGCGGTCCTATAGGCTTTGGCCTTTGGATGGGTAGGGATGAGAGGTCACATACAGGAGGATAACCACAGGTTTTCTATAGGTCTGGTGGTTTTTAGAATGTTACACAAACATACAATGTGGGTAGGTTCAAGGCGTGGTGGTGAAAAGGAGTGTAATTAATTCCCTATTGTGTAGTTGGGAAAGCATGGTACAACTGGGAGCTACCTTGGCTCTGTTGGTAAATTTATCTCTGGAATTTGTGTACTGTATACATAATCAATGTGTGTGACTGACGTATGACAGATACATCTATTTTACAGTAGGAACAGATGGAAACCTTGGTTGTACAGATGCCTGAAAAAATTATCTTTCTCAGTTGGACGGATACAATATATTGAGTCCTTTTGCAGTTTAGAAAATCTAACCCTGAAAACAGCAGCGTGGCTAATTTTGTACTTTTAATTCATGTAACACTTCAAAAACAATAGCAATAATATTAGATTTGTGGTAATCCTTTCTTCACATTCCCAATACATTTTGGCCAGACTAATTTTATTCTGTGAGCATTTTGCAAGGCAGAATTTCAATAGAGCATATATTTGAAGACTACTAATTTCATAGCAGAACAGGTGAAGCAACAACAGGCACTGGATTTATATCTGCCTGCCTGGATATCCAGACCAAAAGTGCTTCTACAATCATCTAGTTAAAGAAGAAAAGCATTAACAAAAGATGTATCTGCCAAACAACATCATTCAGCACTGAGTCAGATCTGTCAAACCCTGGATCAGATCTAGAAACTCTATTCTTTAAATTGCTCTACTTCAGTTTTTATGTCTGTAGATAATCTCATTACACCGCTTTTATTGTATGTAATCCATATTGCAGACTGATTTATAAGCTATTTCAAGGAGAGGTGAATAATGCATTAAGGTCAATAATGCAAGAGGTCAGTAAGTCTAAGCCCAAGAGCAGCTTCTCAAGCTAGGACACACATAGATACCCTTTCAAAAACATGTGAAATGTATTTTCTATCAGTGAAATCATAGTAGGTAAAACTTAGAAGCAAAATGAAACTTCAGAGAAGAAGATATTAAATAGAATCACCACAGATCTCACAAAGGTCGAGAAAATATAGCAATGAAAAGGAATAAAACCAAATAAAAATAATTAGGCTTACTGAAATTAGTAACAACAGCATTTTCATAGGCTTGAAAATTGGATCTCCTATTCTTACTTCAATATTTCCATTACGTCAAAAGTAGTTGTTTCAGCATATGCTCATTTTCCTAGCTGTTCATCATCAGCTCTGCTTTGGATCAGATGCTTCACGGTTACACTAGCATTATAGTTCAGCACTGTGTGGCTTGTTGCATGCTCTGCTCATAACCCACACCAATAAGAAGCCTTGGTCCCAGGCACCTGGGACACATGTGACACGTAAGGCTATAAGAGCCCCAAGAGCTCCCATGACCTCCATAAGTCTTGCTCTAGAGATCTAAATGTCATGTGTCACTTTTCACCAACTGTGTGACCACAAGTTTGTATGACAGCTTTAATTAAAAGTACAGTAGAAACAAGTCTCAAACTAGATAAAATTTAGGTCCAAATTAGTCTTGCTTCCTATTTATAAATATAGTGAACTAAGGTAAAACTGTTTCAGACCAGAGCTCAGCTACAAGTACCTCAGTGGACTACACCTGTCTGCTGATGTTGATGCACTACTGTCTGCTTTACACTTGGAAAATTGCAAATAACTAAAGACCTTGCTGCCCTTTATTGTTTGTGTCACAAGTTTGGTGCCTGTGACTCGTGCCACAAAAATAAAAGGAAGGTAAACATAATAGATTACATAGTACTAAACAAACAAGCTAACTAACTAACTAACTAACTAAACGAGATAAAAGTAGTGTGTGATCATGAGGTAGTATGAGATTTGTGGAGGAAAGTTGTGCCCCATAAATCTGTTAGAGTTCTTTGAAGAAATCTAAAAGCCCATGTTATAAAAGTGACCCAAGGGAAAGAAATTAGTCAAAACTCTGAAACAATTTAGAGGAGATCCATGGAAGTATTTTAAAGATGCTAAACTATAGTGAGTTAAGAGAGATTATTTTCTCATAGATGAGTTATCACCAGTTAAAGGTAGTAAGCAAAGGCTAGCAATGGTTGTTTAGTTTTCACAATAAAAAGGAATTACCATAGGGAGAATTGCTCTGATGTTGCTGTTTTTTAGCATCCTCATGAAAAATCTGGAAAGTGGGGAGATGCATGAGATAACAAGGTTTGCTAATGCTACAAAATTATTCAAACTTGTCAAAACTAAATTGGCTGCAAAGAGCTGCAGAAGGCTCTTGTGATACTGAGTGACTGGGGCATAAAGTAGATGATGAAATTTCAATTCAATAAATGCAAAGTCATGCACATGGGGAAAACACAGTTCTAACTTTATACACAAACAGATGATGATAAGCTTGAAATTAGATATTGCCAGATAGACAAGTGATCTTGGAGTCACTGTGGGTAATTCTCTGAAAACAGAATAAACAGATACAGAAAGACTAGTAGAGCCCTTCTACTGAATCTTAAGGGCAAGGGTTATCCTTGAATTAAGAAATTTACCTGGTAATGGTATTTGCTAACTAGGAATTACAAAATCCACTTGTAGATTCACCTTAATCGACGCTACACCTAGTAAAGAATCATCTGAAATCCCAATTAATGTTCTGAGTAAAGTCTTGAGTACTGTCAGTGCTGCTTGGGAAACTCAGGATAAGTATCAAGCAAAATCTCTATTTCAGTCTAGCCTGATGAAGTGAGGCAATGTGAACCCTGAGGACTCATGAAAAACTTTGGTTCCAAAAAACAGTGGGATCTGAGAGAGCTCCATGCTGGGACATATGGTAGAGCAAAAGCTGATGGAAGCTTATTTGACTCTGTGCCTTGGACAAGAGATGTCAGCCAAGCATGCATCTTAAAGCCTGTCTTAAGCACTTTGTCACACAGTGGAGCAAGAAAGGAGATGTATGACAATTATAATAATTCACTTTAGAAGGAGGAGGGCTGTTTTATAGCTGCTTCACTCAGACCTCCTCTTCAGAGTTTGATTCTCCACTTTACAAGCAGAACACACACAACTACTTGCATTTTGATTGCTCTACTGCTGTGATCCCTTCTTTCATGTGCACCAGATTCAGTCTACGGGTATCCTTGCTTTCCCCCAAACCCTAAGCAAAATGTTGGGCTGAATGGTATACTGACTAGGTTATTCTTTAAGTAAATTAAAATACATAGAAAGCCTATACTGAGACTTCTTGAATTTCAGCTCAACTTTGTAGAACTGTTGCAACTACTTTCTCCTGTCAAATGAATTATTTTGCACTCAGGCTAGGATGTAGGAGTTGAATTATAATAGCAGTAAAGAATAATTATTTATTTAATTGAAATACAAGCCTGTTCTCTTAAATAGCTTTTCTTAAACCTGAAAGTAACTTTAGCCTGCTTTTTAAAACTGCATGTTGGTGCAGGACATCCAATTTTCTTTCAGAATAAAAACTTCATTTTTGTCTCTTTTAGAAAAGGTAATATACACAAAATATAAACAAATAAGAATACTCTGAAACTAGACTCAACTGTAAGAATAAAATAGATTAAAAAAGAGAATTAAAAAGAAATTAATGATGCAAATCTTGATGTTTCACAATGCAAAATAGTTCTTTAAAGAAAGGCCACAGACATTCAATAGCACAATGTTGCATAGGTATGTATTTTATATTGAGATAAATTATTATGCAAAAGGGTTGCATAGGCATTTCTATCATCCTACTATTGAAACATTGCAGAAGAGGAAACATGCACACAATTTTTGTCTGAGAGAACTCCGTGGCACTCTGTGCCAACCTTTGCATCCACAGAATTCTCTTTATGCTATGTCTAAGGCTTTCCTTGGAGAATGAGGTGTGGCAAAGGGGCTGAACTGGCAGGAAGAACTAGGGAGCAAGTTCTGTCTAGTAAGTACAGTTTTTTGCATATAGAGGTAAAAATAAATAAAAGTATAGAATCTCTGTATATTTTGACACCACCAAGGCTATCAGACCTGTATGTTTTTGCACTCATATAAATGTCATTTTGGCTAAAAAGAGACTAGCAAAACAGATACTTGGAACAGATCTCAAAATCTGATCTCTGTGGTACAACAGAATAACATGGAAGAAGAGTCATTTCATCATAAGCCTATTCAGCTATTGTTGTGTCAAGTGTGTGCACAACTTGGCACAGTTAAGGACCTCATCTGAGGAGTGTTTCCGGTTACATTTCTTCTAACTAAGCAGAAATAGGGATCCCAGTCACAATTGGATATAGTGGGCATTACATGGGAAAAAAAAAAAAAAAGTACTGTCTGATTTTGAGAAGATGTGCTTGTTAGTAAGATAAGACAGAATTTATGTTTCCTACTTAGGACGGCATTTGACAAAAATCATTCAGGATGCAGAACAGAGATGTACCAATAGAGGGTTCCTCCTATTTGTCTGTCTTATGACTGTCAAACTGAGGAGCATACCATTTCTCATCATGGGCCACTTGTTGGGCAGGTAGAATTCAGTACTGCATTCTTGGAGATATCTGACAGGACACAGTGCAATTTGTTTTTCACAGTGTAGGCAATGTAGGCATTATTGCTATTAAGGTTGAGAAAGACTGTAGAACACGAACCCAGCTAACAGTATAAGGTAAATGTACAGGTGTGGAATAGCAGCAGAGTTATGGGAACTTTCACTTGAGTGAAAGAACTGGGTAAACTCTGTTTACAGGATGTTTGGTCAGAGTGGGGAGGGATCTGGAGGAAGCTAAAGAAGTCACACAGGAAGTACAAGCCGTATGTCACGTTCAAGTGAGAGCCCAGAAGGGTATATTTGTGCTTGGGCACATCCCTGGGGTCTGGACACGTTTCTAAGGCTACATTCCTAACTGTCGTTGAATCAAGAATATCGAAGAAACATTCTCAGTTTCTTACTGGCAGACCTTGACCTAGCAAAACAATCTGAGGCTAAATCTGAGGCTTTCTGGTTGTCACTTGCCACTTGAATGTGGGCTGTTGATTGGGCAACACAGGAGTTACTGCTGAGACTGTGGGCAGCTTGCAGTTGTCACAAATAAATGAACAGTGAATAATCTAGCTGAAACACTTTCCCTCCTCCAAAAAAAGAAAATTAAAACATGCATATGATATAAGACTAAGCAAAACAGAGATAGTTAGGAAAAGCTTAGGAAAATGTTTTTGCAAGGATGCAGAAAGGAAGGTAACAGTAAAAGGAGGAAAAGCTGAAATAAGTGGAGTAGTACAAGCCTCAAACTGTAAGACATGGTCAGAACAAAGAGCCTGTAAATCTCTAAAAACTTTGAATTTAAGGAGCTGAGTCCACATGGGACCCTGCAGCTGCCATCCCTGTGTTCCCAAGACTCCCAGACTGTCTGGCCAATAGATCAGTGAGCTCTTGATAACAAGCAGTACATACCATTGCTTTGCTGGGGGCACAGCTGTGTATATGTCCAGTACAGCTGGTCTGTATCATGATGGTTCAGAGAGATTGATCTCTCTGCCTGGTCACCTTCTACCCACATGTAGGAGTCTGCAGCTGTGAAAAAAAGAAATAGGTACTCCTCTACAGCTTTATTTGGGGGAGATACTGAACTATTCTCAGCAATCAGGGAATCAACTGGAGACAGACACAAAAACAGTATCCGAGCAGGATCCAGTACTGCGGCAAGTGAGCTTTCTGTGCAGTGTCTCTATTGCTTTCCTTGTGACCAGCCACAAACTTGCCCTGACACCATCACCTTGCTGCCTGCTTCCCTTGGCACAGGTAAACTGGACTCTTCACCTGATCCAGCTCTTGATGCTGTCCATTAGTTAGATAGGCAAGCAGGGAAAATAAAAAAGATATCACAGTTGAAGGAAATTAAGGAATGTTGAAAATCTGGCATTTGCAGGAGTTGAGCAGTATTTCTGAAAGGTAGAGGCGGATGAATGTTGGGCTCAAGCATCTATAGGCACAGATAGCTACAGGCACAGATAGGCACCTGCATAAGTAAATGAATCGTCATTTATTTAGCTGTGCTCGCCATAAATTGTCAGTCACCATGTGAGCCAAGAAGCATTAGTCCAAATACCACAAGGAATAAGCTTGAGGCTAAAACAGGCTATCCACTCCAAATATTAATAAGTAGAAATGTTGTGTCTTGCCTTTCCCCTCAGGCAGAAGAGAAACCATACATACAAACTCTTGATAGCCTGAGACAGCCTGACCCTATCAAAGCCAAGCAGTGCATACAGCAATTCTACTGCAGTCAGAGCATTTAGGTGTATCAAAACATGTGTCCAAACCACAGGGCACTAAACACTGAAGGTTTCTTCTCACTGTGGCTCACAAAGTTCTATTGTCACATTATAAGACTTTTTCATCCTAACAGCAGTATTTTACAATAGTTTTTGCCACAATTGTTTTAAATTTTATTGCCAGAGAAATCAGAAGAGGCAGAATCATATTTTTAGTGCTGTAACATCCATTTTGTTGTTGAAGTGTCAGCTATTCAGAAACTACTATTTGAATAGCACAGTCTGCTGAAGGTTATGAATTATGGCTAGGGCAAACATTCCATTGAAGGGAAAGATATATGTGGTTTTGGGGGGGATCCAGCTGATGGTAGTAAAACAGCAAGCTTTTCTATTCTTCAAGTCTGGGTAAAGAAAATATGGATACCTCTCAGATGCCAGCTGTGTCTTGTAAGTCTATGTGCAATATATTTTCCAAGCATTTGTAATAATAAAGATGCAATACTTTTGTGACATATTTGAACTCAGTCCTTACCTTTCTGTTCTTTACTGCTGCTTTGCCCCAGGAGGGCAGAGCTCCTGTTGCCAGCAAATCACTGTATGATCAAAATTTTCCAAAGAAAACTTTTCCTGTGAAAAGAAAACATGCCTACTGGGAGAAACAATGACTCTGTCCAGTACATGGCCTTTCAGCAAATTCTCATTAAAGTTGCCCTTCTACCCTAGGCTGCTCACCATGAATCAGTTCTGGCATATCAGATATCACCACCACCGCTATGAGTTGCTCAGAGCTAACAAGTAAGGAAAACTTGCAAGCCCTATTGGACATTGCACCTCTCCCCACAAGAACCTCATCAGGATAGGCACACTGACAAAAAGGATACTATATGGCTTTAAAGTGTCGTACCTGTTTCCAACCCAATTATTCCTTACAGATCGTTAATAGAAATATGGTTTTTCTCTACCATACCCATCTCCAACACCTAAGTCTCTCTCTCTCTCAGTTTTAAAAACATCATATTGAAAAATCAAGATAATTTACAGCATCATAAACATATGGCCTTACAAATTTAAATGCATGAATCTTCCAGCTACTAGAGTTCTCCAACCTCAGTCAGTTTTTTAAGGAAAAAAACACAACCATTTCCTTTTAATCTATGTCTCTAGAACATTTAAAATCACTACTCAGTTTAAATTGTATAATTTCACATCTTCTGTGCCTAAAAATGATAACATTGTGGATTTTGTTGTGCAAAAACACTTTACAATTTCTCAAAGAAATAACAGATGAACTTTATGTTCTAAATAAAAGCACTTCAAATACTTTTTAACTGCGCAAATAAACTTCTTCCTTTATGGACCTGATGATAAATATTCTGTCAAATTTATGTGTGAATAAACGACAATTTAAGAACACTAAATAGAAGCAATAGTGTATAACTACTTTAAATGAAGCATGAATATCATATGCGTGTTTTTCTCTTGCTGGCAGAAAAGATGGAAACTCACTGAGGCCAATTTTGTATAGGAGTTCACAGCCTTGTTTTATCTGATTACAATAGCTGCTCAAGGACCATAAAATAATTTGATAGGAAAAAAACCCTGATTCTCCTCACGCAGGCTTCTGATGAACAATAGCAATAGTAAGAGCATTGCCGATAGATGAAGTGAAGGAGGTGATCCTTCACATCTGCTCAGCATCCACACCTGGAATGCAGGGTCCAGTGCTACGCTTCCCAGCACAGGAGGG
>VXAL01016804.1:28039-43081 GCA_013399475.1 Chauna torquata
TTTACTGCCAAACATTGTCAATCCGTAAATGAAAGATCTCATAAAGCAATACCGTGCAAGATGAAAAACAAAAAAAAAAAAAAAAAAAAAAAAAGAGTGAAGTACAAAGAACATCAACTAACAGCTTAATGTGCTAAGGAGCAAATTTTTGAAAGTGCTTAAGCCACACTGCAGGCAATGGCAGTTGTGCTCTTAAATCACTGAGGTCCTTTTGAAAAGCCCAGCCAGGAGAACCATTGCTTGATGCGTGTGACTGATTATTCATTGTTGTACGCAGCAATCCTGCAGCTGCACTTTCATTCTGCACTGAGCTCCACTCCAGAGCTTCTTCCTTCTCCTCACTCTCCTGCAGGCACTGTCTTTCAGGAGACTGTTATTCCTCCTCCTCCTTCTTTTCCTTTCCCCAGATTCCAAGCAGCTGTATATCCACCCAACAGCCAAACATTTCTATGGCCTTTCTGATAAACTGGGGTATGATTCCAAATGGGCATCTATCTGCTCCCTTGGGCTGGCAGGGAACAGCAAAGGTTGTTGATTCCCCTCCCTCACGAAACACAGACAATTCTGCATAGCAGCCTGAATTGGCAAGCAAAAGAAGAAAGAGCCATCCACTGCTAAGAGCATAACTAATGTTGTCCGTAATCTTATTAGCTCTGAGAAAAATGAAAAACTTGTTTTTATGAGAGATGATTCAAAATTCCTACCAAACTGAACTGGCTGATTTTGAGCACAGCATTGCTTTTCAGGCTTTCCTCCTTTCCATTTACATTATGAGAAATCAAGACACTCCAGTAATTTTTGCCTAAGTGCAACAGGGTCCATGACGTCTCCATGAGAAACCTGCAGGCTCTGGTATTTCTTAGCAAAACAAACTGAAAGTGACAAAATGATAAGAATCCTTCTTCTTGGAAACAAAACAAAACAAAACAACAACAAAACAAAACAAACAAATAAAATCAAGCAAGGATATATGTTTAACATGCATTTAAATATGGAAAAAGTATTACGTTTGTAATAAAATACGTGCACTATGTGAGATCTGAGAACCTCTAAAACCAGCAAACAACCTCCAAACTCCAAACTATACGTATATCTGGAAGCCTATAACCTGTTCTATAGGAGAAGCCACTCTTAGAGACTTTGGCAACAAAATACAAGTAATAAAGCCAAGCCAGTATATATCCTTTTTATGATGTATTTTTTACCCCCTTTCTATATTTGAAAACTTCCGGGCAGTGAAAGCTCCTCAGAGATCAAAATGTAATAACTATTTTACAGCAGCTGCCAAAGAAAAGTGCAAAACCAATATATTAACTAGAAGTATTTTGAGCATGGATAGAGAAGTTTCCCCTTCCATTTTGAACAGAACTGGGGCTCGGTTTCCCATGGATTTGCCACTCTGGATGTAGCCTGAAAAAACTGAATATAGCCGTTTTAAAACAAAACACTCTCAGCATCTATTAAAGAAATAAACATGTCAAGTGTTCCTTTGATTTAGATATAACTAAGGTTTAAAACTAGTGATTTATGTAGTTGATTTATAGTCAACTCTTCTAGCTATGAAAAGGGGAGAATTTTTCTTTACTGAGGAAGATAAATCTGTATTTGCCTTCTGTGCTTCAGCTGAAAATTGATCTGTCTCTTCACAAAGTTCATCCAAACACTCCTTCAGGACACTGACCTGGTGAGATCCCCAAAAGAGAAGTTTTAGCTGCAGGGACAACATGCAGATAGTCTTTCTCTTCTCGTATATTGAGATTTGAGCATTTAATCAGGAGAAATGCGGAAAGTAGCTAAAATCAGGAGGTTTGACTGAAGCACTGGGAACAGCTATTAGTGAGTGATGGTGGCTTCTCTCATTTTTAACAGTGAGGTTTGTCACCTCAAAGTCTCATTTCTCAATGAAAGGATTCAACTCATTTTCACAGTAATACTTTCCAAAATGTTTTTTGGAACTATGCTGCACATATTTATTTGTTTTTGAGAGGTCTCAGAGGCAAGTTTTTAGATTTTTCTTTTAAAAAGAAGAATCAACAGAAAATATTTGGATTTTTTTTTATTATTAATAGTAATAAAGAGACATCCAACAGCTTAAGAACCTGCAGTTAAACCCCAGATGGCTAAACTAGGATGTTTATGGCAATGATGTATACATCTTGGCAACCTGCTACACTTCTAGGTGAAGATTACAGCTGCAGCCCATGGCCTTGGTCTGATATGACCAGCAGATCCATGGCACCACTGCGCCAAGTGTAGTGTGCTTTAAAACCCCCTAGGCTATAGTGGAGCGACATAATAGATAGTGCTTATGTCATAAACCCAGATTTCTCTAAACTTTCAGACTTCACATGGTCACAGACCTTCTGGGGAGAGGCATGGGGGAAGGCATGTTCCCTGAGACAAAATACTGGAGCTCCATGGGACCCACTGAGTGCTACTGAACCCACAGAGTGGGCAGTAAAGTCCGTAGGTCTGGAGACCACCAGAGTTGTGTTTGGCCCAGATTATAGATCTGCAACATTGCATTCCTATGCCTGGCTGAAAGCAATGAGATTCTGGCAATTTCAGTGTCAGAGGATAGTAAAAGTTACCAGACTTGGGAAAAGCATCCAGCCAGCACTGAATGGGAAAAACAAGCCTGGGGCCACAAGGATGAGTCAGAGCAGTTAGTTTACATGAAGACTGACTGACAGGCACCAATGCAGCAGAGCTGATACCACCTAGAAAGGCCAGTCTATGGATCAGCATCATGGGAGGCTAGTCAACTGAGGCAAAGGAGATGAAAAGTCATGATGCAGTGGGACGAAGGAGCCCAATAAAATACGGCCTTGTTTATCACTGCAGAGCTGCTCTGGAAAAGATTGTGTTTTTGTACCAATGTGCTTCTTTTGTCATTTGACTAATCATATCCTGAAGGCCTTATCATACAAATAATCCCCAGTTTGCCTTTCTCTGAAGGTCATACTCTCCGTTTTGACACTTTACTCTTGAAGTCTGATAAGCTCCACTGATTAAGCAGAACTCATTTATAAACCTACTTGTTCTTTACAGTTATAACTCTCAGCAGGCTTTTATTTCTTTGTCTTTTTTTTTTTTCTTTTTTTTTCCCTCAATTCCTTGCCCATCCTTAGATATTATCTTTGAGTTGTGATGAATTTGCCTGGCAAAGAAGATGATTTTGTCTAAATTTTTTAATACTTTTATTTTAACCTTTTTCTTCAGGCACAGATAAAGCATACAGTAATCTCGACTGCCATACATTATCATATTTTCAGAGAAGTAGCTTTGAGAAGTCAAGTCAATCACAGGAAGCACTTCTCTCCTGGATTTCTCTCTTTGTAGCATCTACAGCAGAATGGGACGAAGTTGTGGCAAATATTTTAGTTTGCATTTCCCTTTAAATTATTCAGTATAAGGTGAGGAAATTAAGCACACTGTAAAAGCAGACTGAACAAGGTATGTAGAAGCTTCATACAGAAAATAAAAATTTGGAAATAAAAGCCTACCAGCCATTATAAAAATTAGAATTACAAAAGTCAAGAAAATTGTTGATGTACAACTCATTATTCATTTCAGCTCTCTGGCACTGTAAGATCTTTTTCTAGAGAATTTATGTTCTAATTTCTTTTTTCTACTTTGTTTTCAAAGTTGTGAGCATGGAGGTTTTATAGTTTCCTAAGTACATTATTCCACCTCTTTTTCTTTTCAAACTATTTAACTGCTTCTCATCTGACTTTTTTTCCACAGATATTGAATAATACCTTATTTTTTTTTCAGTACTTCTAGGACATCTGAGAGTTCTGAATCACGTTTGTTGTCTTTCACTAAATTCTACGAGGTGATGTAGGTTCATAACTCCTTTCCCCCTCACTTGTGATCAAACAAATCTCTACTTTTGAAAAACAAAACAAAACAAAAACATAAAAAAGTCTCTGATTTGTTTTTAACGCCCAACATTTCCATGCACTTCTCTACCTCTTTGGAAGCATTCAAAGTAGACTGAACGTATCCAAAGAGAAGAAGAGGGAATAACGCACCCATACAAAAGCAAAAGGAATTGGACAACCAGTAAAACTTACATCGGTCATGATGGCAAAGAACAAACCACATCTGGGACACACACTGAGTAAACCAAGCAAAGCATGTTTACCTGGTGTGATTCAATAACATGTTGTGTCACTGTATTAAGAATAACTTGCAGCAGGGCTCTGTTCCTGTAGCACTCAGAGGTCTCCCAGGAGGTCTCTGCTCCTGCCTGCCCACCTGATCTGACCCTGCTTATTCTGTGGAATTGATTGGACCTCTACCACCACCAACACACCTGTAAGCAGGACCTTGTGAAAAATTCATTAAGTTCTGAGAGGATCTCAGCTCTGGAAACATGATCTATATAATTCGCTTGGAAAACAGTCAGACTGCTAACCCAGAGTTCAAGCCCTTGCTCAGGCAGGGTAGGATCTCAGTTTTGTTACTTAATCCATGCATTCCAAAGTCAATATAAGGCTCGCTGGCAAAAGAGGTTATTGGAAATTAAAAAAATAAGAAGTTTTTTTTCTTTTTCAGAGAAGCAGCACACAGTTAATCTGTCTTGAGAATTAAAATGTGCAACAGAAGATATTTTCTAATTTCAGAAGTTTTTGATATATCAGTATACAAAGCATATACCAGATATGGATGCTGGGCAGTGCGCCACAAAAATGAATGCTTAAACATTATTGTGCCAACATACTCATGGACTTCTTCTAATGATTGTATATATTACAAAAAATCAAATCTTTCAATTGTTTAATTTAAAGCAGGATTCTTTAGATCATTAGAGGAATAATTCATTTGGGAAATACTTATATATTGCACCAGTGAATGAAGGCTAGTATTTTTCCATACTTGTCACTTTGACAGCTGGCTTGAAGTGTTTAATTGATTTCCATATAAATAACTGAGCTGTGGAAGAAATACACTGCATGTAATGTAACTTGGATTACAAAATAATTACATAACATTAGAATGGGGACTCAATCTGGTAGAACAGCTTGCAAAACAAAATGATCATATAGTGTTTGAATAAGTATCTGGCTGATAAACTGGACTGATTGAAATATATACAAATGCTTGGAGAGGAATGGTCTACAGTAAGAAAAAAGAAATGACTGTACTATGGATTCTCTCTCATACTGTAATGAATCGAACCACCGGATGAAGACTTTTGCAATAAATTACGTTATTCCAATTCCATTAGAGTGGTAATAGGAACCAGTATAATTTAAGAACATGAAAGGGAACAAGCATCTCTTTGAACTTTTGGTGTGTAAGGTTTTCTTTACCCACGGCCTCCAGGGTACCACCTAACTTAAGGCTTCTTTTACATCATGACTCACGCAGTATTCTCAGCCGAGCAGAATTCAATTGATCCACTTCAACACCAGTTCTCACCCAACACAGATCATCACTTTTTTCTCAAAAGTTGTCTACAGCAGTGTGAAGTGTGCTGTACATATGGAGGGACATGTGAAGAGTAAAAAGTCACTGATACACAGTCAACGAGCAGAAGTGTCTGCATGTTCCATCAGAATCGTGCAGCTCACCCCATGCAGAGCACTGCCCCATGGCTGGGTCATCCCACTCACGACAGGGCACAGGTAACCTGGCCTGTGAAGGGACCCATTAGCGAAAGCCTTTCATCTTACCAGCTGAGCAACAAGAACTGCAGGCTCAGCATGGATGAACATAGATTACTGAAACCTCTGAAGCCTTCTTGAGAGGAACACAGCTTACCCCACAAAACCACAGCAACAACTGCATGGTTGACAGCCACTAAGATCCAGACGCACCATCAGCACATTTAGATGCAGTTACTATTAGCATAACAGTTCCACTATTATTACAACCCATTTTGTGCCATAATTATCAGCTTTGCCAAGTCAGAGCCTGAGACAACTGGTTCAGACACTGTATGATGGTGACAGACGCTGTCCTGTCAGCAGTAACCAGAAGGCACTCAGCGAAAACTTCAGACTCTTGACAGAACTTGATATAAATTGTCTTACTGTTTTAAAAAAGGTATTTCAGCTAATGCCCTTAAACCTCTCCAGAAGCTGATTTGTGCAAAGTTTTCATTCACTACTAGTCATTGCAGCCTGCTGGGTGGACACAGCTGTGGCCTGTCAACTACCAGACTGCAAAAGGGAAAGCAAGAAACTCTGGAACAGGCATCACTGTGAGGAGCAGCTGCTACTCTGTATGCATTTTTTTGCTCTACAAGCCGAATATTATAAGAAACTTAATATTCCACAGAGACATCATGGGATTAGAAGAGTGAAAGGAAAAATGTGTGGAGCAAGTAAACCTCACCACTGACAGGAAATGATGCATGGTGTTGCCTTTCCCAATCCTGCTATCCACAGTGTTTGGCTGGTACGTCTACATAAGGTGCTGGGCATGAGCAAAAAACAGCTTAACAGGAAGACTGATCATTTCCCCTGCTTGCCCAATCACTATTTCCTTTCCATTTCCCCCCCATACCTCTCATACACTGACATTGAATGGCTGGGTATCAAGACCCAGGTTACCATATACGTTACAGGCATCCAGCCCTTCCACTCTAGATAGTAGGTGTATTATGCTCTGGACACAAGTCTGCAGTGAAAATGAATCCCAAATGTGTGTCATGGCCTGTATGTGATGGCTACACTGCCCCAGGAAAGACTGGCCTGCTGGACTGTCCCTGCCCTGAACCCCAAGCCACCAGGTCTTCCACTTCTGACTTTGAAGCACATTGGTACACCTAGGTACCAAAGCATGTTCAAAAATAATTGTTTTGACTTTGGAGAGTAATGGCAACAGGGAAAAGAATGCTACTGAGTGACAGAGGAAGACAAATACAGACCAGGCTGTGCTGAAAAGCAGTATTATATTCACTTATTGTTTTGCTGAAATTCCAGTCCTGTCTTCATTTATTGCTTCTCTAACATGAAGTGGAGTTACAAGATCCTTTTGTTTGCTGTGTTAGTTCTCAATTTTCTATATCTCCCAAGACAGACTGTTCATTGAAACTTTTCTCTCCTCCTCATCAGTCATATAGCACTTTTCCCTGTCTTGTACAGATAAGTCCTTACCTTCCCATATATATATATATAAATTATATTCCCTCCTTGTATTTAGGAAAGAAGGAAATATTAGTCCTGAGTATTAAGAATTCTTGCAAAACTATTCCCTTTTCCATTCTTGCAATGGATTGCCCTGAACACAGACCAAGTGAATCTCAGGATGTTTTTCTTCTGAAGCTCATGGGACAATTTGTTCTGAATTTTTATGGACTGACTCAGCATATAGCTCACCAAAGTAAGGAAGAAAACCTGTAGTGTTGATTTCATGCAGTGAGATAATTAGAGTAAAAAAAGGGTGCAAACTGTTTTTCCAGTACCTTAGAGAGTGCTGGTTTTTTATTTTTATTTTTTATTTATTTATTTATTTATTTTTGCTAAAGAACAACCTGCTGCAGTTAATGATGCTGCCACATTTGCCAGCAGAAATTTAGTCTACTCAAGTAATATTCTAGCACAGTTTAGTTCACTCTTCTATTTCAAATCTGCATTAGTGTCACTTACCGAACACTGAATCACTCACTGCCCCTCCCATCACAGTCAGAGGATGTAAATACAGACCACAAATTAAACAGGAAAGGGTAGAAATTACATAGACCCAAGGATAGCTATGCAGAGCAATAGCCATGCAAATAGAAAAAGAGATCTGCTCTTTATGTGCATGCCTAAAAAAAATACATACTTTTCCAAGGAAACTTGAGGCAGTGAGAGATTTTCATGTAGACCCTTGTTGTCAAAATAAAAAAAGTGTTTTTTTCTAAATTTATTTTCACTATTTGGTTCATTCCCACTGGATTTCAGCTGCATCATTGTTATGAGTGCCATCTATTGCGCTAATGAGAATTTCTATTAGCCTTGAAGGTTCGGCAGCGCTGCCTGTTACTTGCATTGTTCTTGCTCAGATACCCACCGTGCCTGGAACTTACACCTGTCTGATCTCATTAGTTCAACACAGTAGCAGTCCACTTTGGAGTTACACCTTTTAATACAATCAGCTTATAACAGCTCTGCATCTCCATTGCAAGTTTTGCCTCACTACATGTTAATTGAATCTCGTTTGCTGAAACATGATCTAACAGTTATAGCAAATCTTAAACCTCAACAAACATAAACTTGATTTATGAATACAGAGTAAACTAAATTGCCTTTTTGTGTTTAATCACCACAAGGAAGGTTTTGGACCTGTGATCTAAAGGCAGCTTCCCTGTGGAAATTAGCTCCCAATTGCTTGTGAAGTACCTCACCCTGTTACTTAAACTTACTAATTATGAAAGCTCTTATACACCTCTTTATCCCCCTGCAGAGTGCCTACAAATTACTTTGAACTTGAACATGCTGCTCTATGTAGCACTGCAAAGAGCAGTCATGTTTCTCCTATGTGGTACCTCTACTCTTTCCCCCAACACCTCATGCTAGCATCACACCCAGAGGTCAGGATGAAAAAAGGCGTAGATGAAACTCATCTGTCAAGTGGCAAATAGTTTTTCATGATGCCAAAGCCTTTGCTGTTGATTAGCAATTTCAGGAAACTGTCTTTCACCCTGCCCCAAGCTATAATTGTAAAAACAGAGAGGTTGAGTTCAGTTATATTCCTGCAACTTTGTTAGCAAATTGCAAAGACTACCATTTAATTTTGCCCTGGCAGTTTTGAAAAAAGGAAGACCTGCATAATACACTCAAATAAAGGCATGAGGTATATTTTTCTGCTGTGATTTCAAACATTCAGAATGACAGACCTCCCCACTGGCAACAATTACCTGTGTCTTCCATGAAATGGAAAGATGACAGTCAGTGTAGTTTCTTTCCATGGAAATATGTGCAAGTCTCTGTTGAATTAAAACCATCCTGTCCAGCTTTAAATGTGTTTGTATTCTAGTTTGCATATCTCCTCTTCCCCTTCCTCCTAATCCTCTGTACACCTCTCTCATGAATACCTGGAAAAGGAAGAATTCACTGAATTAACCTTGTGTAGGTTGAGGTGAACCCTGACTCTGGGTTTTAGGAGAGATTTGGAAAGATGACAAACTTTTAAAGCCTTTTGATATCAATAGAGAATATTTTTAGTTTCAGACGATACACCAGGGGGACTCATTTCATTTTATTCTACAGTATTTTCTGCAGAATCTCAATAGCACAGTGCACCAGGTGCTGATATTAAATCTATAAAATCTACAATGAGCCATTTCAAGCTGATAAATATTTACAACCATTTACCTGAAAATGAAGTAAGAGTTATATTGTCTTCAACTTTAATTTCAAAGATCTGCTCTGGTTAAGAACACTCCCTTTAAGTATTCTTCCTGTCAAAAGCAACTGACATGTTACATTAGAAAATGCCCCAGAATGAATGATGGTATGAAATCACAGGGAAAATGAATATTTTTTTGGAGAACAATATTAAAAAAAGAAAGAAACAAACAAAAGCTGGACTGGTCTAGCAACTTTCTGTGGTGAGAAGGAGAGTGAGGGTTTCTTCCCTGACTGGGAACCTCACAAAGGATGCTTGCTGTTCCTTGTCAGTGAAGTTCCCCACAGGGAATGCTGCAGGAACCTGTGACTGAGTGGCTACTCCTGAGTCAGCACATCTTCTCAGGTCAGTAGAAATGAAGGGTGAGGAGTGTAATTCAGTATTTTTGGCATTTAGATGCAAAGTTGGGGGAAAAGACAACCAGATTCTACCCATCTTATCCCCAGAGTAAAGGGTAGATGTGGGTAAATGAATTTATTCCATTTCTTTTTTGGGCAATACAGCTCAGCCTGGAATTCAAAAAATGGTTGTTTTTCTTTTTTCCTTTTTTTTTTTTTTTCCCTTTTCTTTTGGAAACATTGCCATGGTGACCTGGGGGGAAGAGACTGGCTTCCATTAGCTTAATGAGTTAAAGCTGCCGAGAGAGAGAGNTGCTGGGAGTGTAAGGCACAAAAAGTAAAAACTTCTTTCCCACACTCCCCAACACTACAGGAATTCAAGTGCCATCTGTCAGCTTCTGCTGCCACAAAATGGGACAAGTCTAGGTACAAGAATAGTAGAAAGAAAACAGAAACTAGAATACCTCCTACCTCCATGAATGCACAGCCTAAACTGCCAGCAATGGTTACTGTATTTTCAAAGGGAAGAGATAATGTGATAGAGGTTGACAGATGAAATGGCTTTAAAAAGAGAACCAAACAATCCTTTTTTAAAAAAAAATCAAAAGAGAGTGAGTTTCAAGTATTGCAGCCCATGTACGGAAACTCTAATATTTTAAATGAAAGAAGGGAGCATTCAGCAAGTATACTTGTCCTTGGCTGTTTTCCAAGACATCTCAGCTCTTCCAATGAATTTAAAATCTGAAATGAATCAAGTATATGAAGATGGATCTTTCATAAGTGACTATATTTTTCTTTAAATATTGAAAAAAAAACCTAATTTATCCTGGAAAAATATCCTTCTTTTTCCTACAAGTTTTAGGAGCTGTTTCACATTCACATATGCACACTTATATGAAACTACGAGCAAAAATACACAGCATAGGTGTTTTTTCCAAATCTCTTTGTTTGGGCACAAATTTTAATGTTAGCCCCATGCAGTACCTACAAAGCTAATAAACTGTACCTGCTTTCCCATTCTGCAGTACTAAGACAAGCTGCCATTCATCCCCAAAACCTAGGGCTGTCCTGCAGTTATGTGTAGAGTCCATGATGACTTTAACACTAGCTGCATGTTGGACATATACCACAGACTGTAATTTGTGGTTAACTTCTGCAACAGTATTGCCTCAGGGTTTTGGGTGCTGACTGTTGAAAGAACTCCACCTTCCCAGAGGCCCCTTTGAGGCTCACAGAAAGTCCTCTAGTGTTTACAGGTTGGGGTTTACTGAGACACTGAGGACTGTTCCCTGAGGCTAGAGTCCATCTTGTTCAGGGCTTGTCCTCAGCTGGATTCAATTTCTGCTAGAGAGCTGCATGAACTGCAGAATGAACTTGTTTGTTGTTGTTGTTTTGTGTTTTTGTTTGTTTGTTTGTTTTTGTTTTCCAACACAAAGGCCTCCAAATTTCCAGATTCAGGTACTCTGCTTTAATTTACTGACATGTGGACCATACATATTTTAGGTGTAAAAGGCACAAAATAGGAAGACTTGAGGAAAGTGAGATACTTGAACAAGCTGCCCTCATTTGGGAGCCTGTTTGGGATATCATCTGCTTTTGGGACTGACAGCTACTCTTTTCTGTGAGCAACAGTTAGAATAAAAGGGTCTCACCTAATAATTAATA
This sequence comes from Chauna torquata, assembly GCA_013399475.1. NCBI lineage: Eukaryota > Metazoa > Chordata > Aves > Anseriformes > Anhimidae > Chauna > Chauna torquata. Next base: position 39,391 of record VXAL01016804.1, read on the forward strand.
GAAAAAAAAATGTCTGATCAGATTATCTAGCTCTGAGAAGAGAAAATGTCAAGCAGAGCTTAGTGGTGATTTGCCAGACCAAATCAGACTAATCGTGAAAAGAAGTAAATAAGCTGACAAATTAAGTTTACTATCACACAGGTGGAGGACAGAATACATCTTTGTAGGTATTTCTTTAGAACTGTTAGAGTATCATTAAATGTGTGCTTCCCTAGCTCTTGGGTGACATAGATTTATAAGCCTGTTGCTGCCCTTTTCTACAGCGGTTCCAGTGATGGCATTTTAAAAATGGGGCAACATAAGATGTTTATAACTAGGGCAACTCAATTTTGATGTTACATGGTTGTAGAATAACCATTTCTATGCCTCATGTACTGTCTTCAGTACAGGTGCTTTCCAGAGTATGGGTAAAAATGACATTGTATTCACACTTTTTTTCAAGTTTCTGGAAGCCAAGTCCACTGGCAGCCAAATAAATTCTGTGTTGGGACAATTAGGCTATGTAAACTAGGACCTTTTATTGATAACATTTGTAATAAAGTGAACAAACTGGAGCCAGCTAGGTGTTGTGGACAGGTCAACATTAATTCTGTCACCTCTATTAGAAGAAAATTGCATTCATCAAACCACAGCTCTTAGTTTAACTTTTGAGCAATTCTCAAGCATGTTGGGCTAACTACAGGCGCCACAACAAATGCTCCTTCTCTTGCTAGCGTTGCATTCAGAGTTATTGCTAGTGTAACTGTGTAGCCCTGTCAAGATAGTAGCCTGACCATTTATGGTAGTCATAGGCTGGTGCTGCTAAATCTCCATAGTTGTGTATTATTTTGATTTTGTATAAACTAATGACGTCCAAAGCGGAATTGTTTAGTTTCTCCACTTATCCTTTTCATTTGAGGGTTACCAAAGGATAAAGCGGGTGCCTCAATGGTCAAGAAACATTTTCCATCATGGTAAACTCAGGCAAAACCTACTACACAACAGCACAGGCTAAATCAGAAAAGACTACAAAACATATGGTGAAAAACAAGGACTATTATATATGTATTTCCAAGTGAATGCTCTCCAAATAGGCTTATACAGAATAAAATAATGTGCTGGATGGAGCAACATTGCCATATATTTAGTTTCTAATGTGTCCAGGATTTGGACTACATACATTCTCCATCATGAAAGCGTATTGGAAACAAATCTTTTTCAAGTCAAGAAAAACCTCTGAAAGCTTTGCATGAAGGAAGGATAAAAATTGTGCGTACATATCTTATACTTCAGGGGTAGTTTCAGATTTCATCTCAAGCTTTTGTTGTAGAAAATGTCCTTTCCACTCTACTAAACTAATCTCAACAAGCCCAAAAGGTATTTAGATATGGGGTCATGAAGACTTGATCATTGGTAATGTCTGAGAACTAGTTCCTAAATTCCAGGACACAACCCCTCTGAATTACAATTTTAGTTTATAATTGTTCAGAATTGATGGTTCTGGGTATTCACTGAGAAAGTGCTCAAGTCTGATTTTGCTGTAGGCAGGCCTCTTGTTTGAAGAGTTGCATGGTGTTTATTAAGTTGGGTAGACTGAGCAGGAATAAGTGAGATCTGTATTTGTTTTTATTTACAGATGAGTAGAACTTGAAGCTAAGCAAGTGCTATATTTGTTTGGCTTCTCAGTGATTATTCTTAAAATAGTCATTATAGTCAGGAGAGTGAGAACACACTTTTCCTGAAAATTTTTAATACTGTTGGAAATTCAGAGATTGATGTGAAGAAAGACTAAATTAAAGATGACTCCTGTTCACATAGTGGAGCAGAAAATCTCCAACATTCAGCATCACAGACTATAAAGAAAACAGAGTTGAAATGGGTACCTAGTCACTGACTCAGGAGACAAGTTGCCTTGGCCAGTAGAATTTGCCCAACATTTTCTAATGTTGTACCTTGTAAAGTATAAATTCCTTACAGGGACTATGCAATAGCACTGATCACAGGTGCCACTTGCTTAAAAAGTTTTTTCAAAGTTAAGAAAATGTGCTAATCTCACTTGGAAGAAGGAAACATTAGCATTGAGATCTCAGAAAGTCTTCAGTTTTAATTTGAGTTGCCACAAAGTTCTTTCTGGGCTTCACTTCCTCTCTCAACAGCACTCCTTGGCATGCACTGCCATTAACAGCCTCTTATCTGAACTGACCTGTATCAATTTATATAGGTGATTTGCTTGGCTTCATAACAAAAAAAATGACAACCTCCTCCTTCCTACATGTCTCCCCTGCACATCTTATCTATAAGATTTGTATACAATACAGAGAGAGAATGGTAGATAAACAATATTTGAAAGCATGTCTGAAATAGTGAAGAAAACAACTGTTGAGAAGCGACATTTTTTATTTTATTTTATTATTTTGAATTGCAGATAAGAAAGAAAAAGACATTTACTTGAGCAGCTTCCTATTTTTCAGGGTCAAAACAGAGAGGCTGAGGAGATGTCATATTTTAAGAGAAAGCAAACTCTACATTAATATTTTAAAATGTACACTCCTGCATATATTCTCTTCTACAGAGAATATATATTAATCACCCTGTTGAGCTTCCTGTAGAAAATTACTCTGTGGGACCAGAAGTTTTCAGAGTCTTAACAGCAAATCATGTGATTTTTACACAGGGTGGGCAGAATGAAAGCAAATGGATTTTCCCTTAGCTGACTTTTTCTGGGGAAGTATCTGGCACCGGGTATTTTATTCTTCAAGGAAATACTGCTAAGTATTCCAGCTTAGGATTGAAAATCTGCATAATTACACACCAACTTTTCCTCTAATTATCTCTAAGTATTGAATAAACTTTGGGAGAGATTTTGGATTGCCTTGCCCTTTCCAGTTTTCTTTACCTTGGAGCTCCACCAGGACTGAAATTACCCTCAGGTTTGGAGAGTGGAAGTCACCTTTGCAGGGGTGACTGCTGGTCCCCTGCTCCCCCAGGGTCAAGGAGAAGCATCACTCTGTCTGGCAGTGCCCTCCAAATCCTAATTTTGGGGTCCACTGTTTCTGTATACAGGGGATGGCAAAAACATCTTGAGATTGCCATCTCTGAAAGTCTCTAGTGAAGGAAGTCAACTGGATTTTCTATGTGCCACAGAATGAATTCCCTCATTTCACATTATAACACCTGCCCATTTCTGAGTTCTCTGCTAAAAATTCCAGCTTTCTTAGCACAAGAGATCCTTTTTCAATATCCGTCATTATTCATTGAAGCAGACTTGTGTTCCGTCTACCAGTGGAGGATTAGTCTCTATTACTAGCTGTTGTGTTAGAGGATTATTTCAGCAGACTCTCCCACCTAAAAACTGTGTGCCTAATTGTGGCATCATACCATGACTGTGCACATCACCCTTCCGCATAGGTTGTCTTGGTTTTAGTTTGGTGTATGGTAAATTGTGCACAACATATTCATTTCATATACATTTCATATACATATTCATGTAGTTGAGGTCGGCCGCCTCGGAGCCAGTGCAGCTGCAGCGCCCGACCAGGAGTTACAGGGGGGATCTCAGGCCCTTGCTTCGCCAGGGGTGGCCTGGGACAACAGCGCGATCAGGGAGCCCCCACCAGCTCTCGCGAGAGAGGCTGACAGGGAGTGGGTGTTGCCAGGGCAACGGCAACTGCACCCAGGCCCTCAGCCTGGAAAAAGCCTCCGGGAGGACAGC
>VXAL01016805.1:2422-4922 GCA_013399475.1 Chauna torquata
TAAACCATGCAGATTTTAAATTTTAGGATTTTTTCAAAGCATTAAGTTAAAAGTCACTGCTAAGTGATAAATATAAATGAAGTGTCTATCAATACCAGAGCAATATCTCAGTTCTTCTTCCTCCACTACTTCTACTAGTTTCCTCAGCTTTCCACATGCTAATCTGTGTGTTAAAGCTTTCTTGCTCTAATGTCTGTGTTTGGTGCGATAGTTTAAAAAAAAAAAAAAAAAATTTTGCTAACGAGCTTTTTGTCTGTGTAATGTAGAATTAGAATTTGAACAGCCAACTCCTGAATACTTGGTTTATGAATTTTAGGGTGTTTTTTAGTAAGGACGTTGATGAACGGTGTTACTTCTAAGCTATTCCCCTAGAAATAACTTCAAAACATCAAAGAAATTAAGCCAGTTGAAATAAGATTTAGTTGTAAGAGTATTGGGAATTGATTTATCATTTACGGCAATATAAACATGCTGCATCCCTACTTGCTGAAGAATGTTACTAAAAAAAATAAAATAAAATAGTAACCTGAATGTAAGAGATGAATAAGATTTTTATGACTTCAAGTGCTCAGATATCAAAGTACTAGTAAAAATTTAGTTCTGTTTCCAGTATATATACAAAAAAAAAAAGGATTTGGAACAGTGTTTTACAAAAAAAAAAAAATCACAAGTTCACTGGAAAAATGCACATTCAGCAATGTTTGCTCTGTTTGTTTTCAAATATTAATTCTTCATTTGGTTAGCCATTTTTATTGACCTGTTGTTCAGGTTTATACACAGGCTACAACTACTGCTCAGAATCCCGTTGTATCCAGAAGCAGGAAATATTTTTAGTTTTGATAGAAACAGGTTTTCTAAAGGCAAGCAGGCCTGAAGGAGTAGATTAACATACAATAATTGGAATTTGTGAACAAGATTTAAGTGTGGTGATGACTTGTTGCTAAACAGTAGTGAACTTCCCTGAAAGTGCAACTTCCATTGCATTGTAGAAGTATGAATGCTATTTACAGCACTTATTTGGGAGCATCTCTGCAATCCCAAGATAAAATTGAAGGAAAATCTTAAATATGTTATCATAGGCTGAATTTGTAAGGAGATTCAAATTCCAGCTTTGATTTGGTTTGAAATTGAAAGGAGACTTTCATTTAGGNCAGTTGCAAGTTTGTCCAATTCAGAGTTTTTGACTAAACTTAAAACATAAATTTTCATTGTAGATACTTGCTGCCTTCCAAATGTCATCTGTGAGGGCTGGAAACATTGCAGCTTCACAGACAGTTCCCAATTTTTGCATCTAAACCTGCTTTATTATTAATGCAGATAGTTTAGTTTCACTAAAAAAAATGGAAACTGATGCCATTTCTATCTGTAACTTTTTAATTAGGTAATATAGTTTTGGGTGGTTTTGAATGTATTTTTGGTTCCATCTTCACCCTCCGTTTTTTGGTATCTTGAGCTAAATGCAGCAGAGCAATTGAAGTCTTTAAGCTGTTTTTTAACATATAAAGGGAAGGCTTAATTCAAGCAAAATCTTTAGAAGGATGATAGCCTTTTTGCCATAAAGGTGCATTAAGGCTTTTAGGAACTTGCTGTGGTGTATTTTTTTTATTTATTTAGGACTATAAAATAGATGTGTTTATATACACAACACCTACATATTTTGATGTAGTATTTTCTCGTTTTATATTTTGTTCAGCATTTACAGCCGAACAATACCAGCAACATCAACAGCAACTGGCACTAATGCAGAAACAGCAGCTTGCACAAATTCATCAACAGCAAGCAAATAGTAATTCCTCTGCCAACACATCACAGGTGAGGGATTTGTCTGTGCTATGATTTATCCCTCATTGTTTCCCACCAGGGTTCATCTCTAATTGTCAACTGTTGCCATAGAACCTTGAAACTAACCAACAGGAAAGTGGCTTTCGCCTGAATCTACATCATAGCCATTCTGTAAAGTGTTTAGAAGGGACACTGCAGGTGAGTGTGGCAGGCATTGCCTCTGCTCCCTCTTAACCAAAAAAAAAAAAAAAAATGGGACAGTCAATTAATTAAAAATTCAAAGCCTTAGGAATANCAATTAATTAAATATTCAAAGCCTTAGGAATATGAATTGCAAAGATCACCAGCCATGTCATTATCCTCTTGATACTGGGGGATTTTTAGAGCAGGGTATTTTAATTAATAACTAAAGCTAACTCCTAAATATGTCCTTCATACAGCTATGGAAGTGTCTAGTATTCATAAATATGTGGTGTTTACACTGGTGATGGACACATTTAAAAAGGTTCAGAAGTTGTTAGCAGTCTTAACATCTGAGTCACGGAACTGGATTTGGAATTTCGTGAAAACAAGTTGACCTGTGAAATAATGTTGTTCCATAGAATTTTGGAAATATGTTTCTCTGTGTTTTAAATAGTTGTGGGGATTTTCTTCTGTTATTGTTGTAATGGAGTTAAAAGTGCATGGAAAAAATCACAGTTCAGATTTTACCTAGTTG
>VXAL01016805.1:9922-35968 GCA_013399475.1 Chauna torquata
CTTAATAGGATTTGAGTAGGATAAATCTATTGCTTTCTTATTTTTATTTTTATTAGAGAAGGGAGTCGCACCAAGAGCACTGATTTTTTTTTTTTTTTTCCCCAAAGGTTCCCAAGGTGTAAATAAAAAATCCACTGGGGAAGAAGGAGAGAATTAGAATCTGTCTGTTAGGGAAGTAACTTACGAGAAGTAATTTTTCTGCTAGTAATGGGAGAAAGCCAGGACTCAGTGAAGGAGCACAGACTGTGCTGCTCTGTCTCGGGAGGAAAGAACCAGAAACAAACCCGCTGTTGATTGTTCTGTTTAGATTGCTTTACGAACCGTGGTAGCTGAAGTGAGCAGTTATTTTAAAGTGAATAATAGTAAGCTTCAGTAATCTACAAGAATAATGCTCTAGGATAAAGGCGTCCCAAGCAATTAGTGAGCTAGGCCTGTTAGGACTGATCCAGGTCACACAGTCCAATTCTGTAAAAATTAAATAAAAATAAAAAATAGCCCCCATGTTGGAAGTGCACCAGCGGCACAAAGCTAGAGCAGCTCAACATGTTAGCCTGTCGGTGAGGTGCGGCTGGAACGGGAGCTGTTCAGAAGGGTCACTGGGAAAGGTTTGCTTCCTGCAGAAACCTGCGTGTCTGATGCTGGGCGGCACTTTGAGCCCTGCGGCTGCTGAGGTCCTAATTATGCAGCAGCCATAACGACGGAGCAGGAGGAGCAGGAAGCCGGATAACTTGAGTAACGAGCTTATTCTTCACCATTAGGTGGCGGTCCAAAACAACAACAAACATGTAAATTGTAGCTCCTGGTTGAGATTTTTGGAGTAGTGCTAGAAACGTAGCTGCAATTCTTGAGTATAACTGGGGCTATTTTTTCAATAAAAATTAGTGAAATAATATATTTGAGCATTAACTGTTCTTCTTTCCCCTTTCTGGGTAAGTGGGCTTATCCTCATGTCCTCATCTGCTTTCACACGCAACAGAAAAACCACCCATATCCTAATTTCTGTTAGAACGTTTATAGCCTCTCTTCTTGTCACACTTCAGTGCATCTCCTGGAAGAATCACACCCTGAATACACTGAAAGAAATCAGTACCTGCGGTCCAGGAGGAGAGAGTTCTCCTGTCGGAGCTGGTCAGGCATATCCCATGGTCAGGGATACAGACAGCAATTTCCATTCCACTTTATAAATCGTGTTTACCTGAATCTAGGCAGCGGCTGGAACTGCTCTTTAGGATGTGGTAGTAATGGGCAAGTTGGGAAGAAGCTAAAATCATAAAATTGGGGCTTTGATTAAACTGCCAAAGCACTACTTCTCTGGCTTAGAACTAGTTTTATAATTCTTTTCTGGTTCATAACGTCAGCATGTTCAAGTGTTTGCATACAGAATTCATCCATCCCAAGCATGGACTACTACCAGTCCTGTGAATTCCTGCTTGTGGTGACAGGCAAGTAGTCTCTGATCTTGCTGCAGGCTGATGAGATCAATTTTTTTTAAAAAGTGCATCCTTCTAAAATCTAGCATAAGTGCAAACAGCATGCATTATTGGAAGTCTATGTACAGCTTCTCTGGGGCTGCTCATATTTTAACTAAGCTGGAATCATGAGTTAGCCCTACAGAAACTGTCCCCAGTACAGACTTGGCCTGCAGTGTTCCTAAACTTGCGCCTCTCCCGGCTCTACTTCTAAGCCAGACTGCTCGTGTCCCTCAGAGCAGCCACGATGGACAGATCAGGCCTTCTCCCATCTCACCTCCCTGCCTTTGTGCTAAGACATCACCAAATAAAATGGGCGACTTTGCATTTTCCCTCCTGCCTATTGCTTTTTTGTTGAATGCATGTTGTTTCTAAAAGAGATCACGCTCTTGACTTCAGCTTAGTTTGTAATCAGGAGCAGCTTGTGTACAGGATCTATAGCTTGGATAGCTGGAACAAAATGATGGCAAGAAGAGTCAGAAGATCTAGCAGGAAAGCTAAAATCATTTCTATACATGGGTGTCAGGAAGGACAGTTGTGAGCGCACCGTTCACAACAAACCAATTTTTAGAAAGATTTCACTCTGCGCAGTCCGAGCGCGCCTTCAAGGATTCCTGCCAAACCACAGCAGCAGGTACCTGCGCCAGAAGCAGCCACGAGCCCGTGGGGAGCATAGTGTGTGTCTGACAGCGCAAAGTGGCTGGCCTGGCTTGCACCCACTGCGATGGGACACCCGTTGCAATGAGGACCTGCACTCGTTTCCTATGAGTTTATTCATGTAAGAGCCTTAACGTGTTTCTTTCACAGGTAGCAAGGGCTCTGCAACAGTATTTGGCACTGGTTCAGCTGCCGGCAGAGCACTGCAGCTGCCGTTCACACGGAATAGCGCTGTGCTCTGAAGGACACAGAGAAGAGCTGGGAGAATGCCCGAAAGAGTGAAACACACCTGATGGTGAGAGAGTCACGGAGCTCAGCATGTTTCGTTCCACATGCCGTGCAGGCCTGAGCACAACCTCCAAGTGCCTACAAGGGGAACAACCACAGGATAATAGAAGGCCCTTCGAGCTACCAGATACATGTACAATTTACCAGGTGTGCTCATTTATGCTTAGAATTACCAAAAGCCTGGGGGACTGTGATTCCTAGAAAGGTTTAAATCAGGACTGGCTGTTCTTCAAAAGGAAACGTTAAGGAAGATTGAAAGGCAGTCCCGTGGCACACGTAGTGCAGCAGAACCTGGTGCCCAGTGGCAGGACAAGAGGCGATGGGCATCGCAGGAGGTTCCGTCTGAAGAGAAGGAAATACTTATGACCTAGCCCTGGCACAGGCTGCCCAGAGCGGTTGTGGAGTCTCCATCCTTGGAAATATTCAAAAGCCGCCTGGGTGTGGTCCTGGGCAACCTGCTCCAGGTGACCCTGCTTGAGCAGGGGTGGTTGGACCTCCAGAGGTCCCTTCCAACCTCTACCATTCTGTGATTTTGTGATCTCTCCTGGCTTCAGGATCTACTGACAGAACTCAGAGTACATCATCATTCCCTACTGAATTTCCTTAATTTCTTATTTTTGTGAAATCAGCAGCTGTACTGTTTCTCAGCATCCTAACATGCATAACAGAGAGCAGGATTTCATTCTGAATAGGCTCCAGTTCAGCTGCTGATTACCTTCCAAAAGGCACGATTCCAGTCACATGCTAATATTAGTCAAGGTGTAAACACATCCTCAGTAATGGTTGGTGAATCCTGGGTACTTCATGGACAAGTTAGCGTTCTCTAATTACAATTAACTCCAATAAGCCTGGTGTTGAGCTCTAGCAATCAAAAGTATTGATTTCATTTTCTGTAAGCATTCCTTGTGTAGGTAATATAGTAGGAAATTCTCTTGTGCCACAAAAACATTATGTATAAGCTATACTAGAAAAATAAAAGGAAATTATACCAGGGCGTTGCTTATATTAACATCATACATAGAGTTTGCCACATGTCCCACATATTTCTTTAAAAAATAATGTAAACTTGTGAAAAATAAGCCATCTTCTACACTGCATAAAGGTTAAGGTTAAAAATTAATTACTTTGAAAACAACACTAACGAAACTAGCTTCTTTAGCACATATTTACTCAGAAACTGGAGCTCTTAAGACCTTTTTATGGGTTCCCATTGTGTTTGAAAGGTTGATCTTGACTACAAGCACTCTCATAATGAACCTGGTTAAAAGTTAAATAGGGTTTGAGGCCAGCACAGAATATAAATACACATTTGCTGATATCAGTAATTTCGATTTTGTTTCATTTCAGAGAGTTCCTAACAGCTTAAGGATTCTCCTGGGCTCAGAACGCCATTTTGCTTAACACCGGGGTAGGAAGGTGGTCCTGGTCCAAGGCCGGCAGGAACGGAGTCGTGCGGAGGCAGGGAGGCAGGAGCAGCTATTTGTCAGAGGAACAAAATCACACCTCTGTTTGGGGAAGGGATTTTAGTGCGTTTGACTTCACAAAGAACTGAAGACAGGAACAGCTTTCAGAAGCAAGAGCTGATCTGTTTAAGGCCCAGAGATTCCTTAGCCATGGCTTGGGAGCTCCTGTGGTCACGGGGACACGATGCAACTTCTGAGGAGCAGCAGGCCTGGCTAGACTGCAGCTCCCCGTTAAGTCCAGACCGCAACAGGAGCTGCCACTGCCACTCACCCTTTCCTGGCGGCGGGGGCTCCCAGCCCCGTGCCGAACTGGGAGCCCGGCAGGGCTGAGAGCGCAGGCCACGGAGGCACGTTGTTGCACAGAACCTGCTGAAGGAACAGCACAGGAGCTGTTCCTTCCAAAGGATATTACTTTTATCAGCTAACCAGCAGGATCATCCTCGGCGAGGAGCAGCATTTCCTCTGCCAGCATGGCTCAGTGTTCCAGTAGGAAACATCTTCCCCAAAAGACTACTCTTCAAATCATGCCAAGTCGAACCAAGTCGCATGATGTTGGAATACCACTGCTTGCAGAGTTTGAGGAAGCCCAGTTACCCTTCAAAGAGTGAGCACATGGACGTGCTTCCCGGGGCTCTTCTGAATGCTTCTCTCTTGCAGTCCCTGGCCTTCCCCGTGGAGCCATGGAGGTTGCTGCATCTGGCTACGTTGCGTATGAGCAAACAGAACAGGTGACTGTCACCAAGTCTGCACTTCTTTAACTTTGTGACTGACATGTGCAGAACATCTAGCTGCATAAAAGGAAGAATTGGAATGAAATAAATGAATGGGAGCTATGAAGGGGAGCCAGGATCTTCTGAGCTTCAGCTGAAGGCATCGCAAGATTTCCCTTTATAGTGCTGGATTATTTCCTTACTTCTGCTGCATTTTCAGTAAAATGGATGCAGTGGTATTGCTCATATGCGAGAATTAACTGATATTAAAACCTAGAAACTGATGCTGAAACATAGAAAGCGCTCCAGGTTTCAAGCACGGAACTTAAGATTTTATTGATTTGACAGTGTGGGTGCACCTTGATGAAGTCAGTTTTGATTTGCAAGAGTGAATTACACTGTAACAATAGCACAGCAGTCAGATAGAAAATACTTTAACTGGAGCTACCCTCCCAAGAACGCAAAACCCTTGGCTGTCCTTGGCAGCTGAGCACTGCCTAAGCAAAGAGAAACCTTGTCATTTTGAACTTCAAGATGAAAGCAACCCTTATTTACAGTTACACCCAGTCACCATTGTGCACAGGAAGAGTGTGGTTATAAAAATACAGTTATGACAGGTGTTACAAGTCGTCCCTACCTGACTGTAGCAGAATACATATTCTCTGCTTTGGATTAGATGAACTGCAGCAATACCCTTGCAGAGATGCAGAGCAGACCTTTTTACGGCTTGTGCAGACCGAAGCTGCCACTTCTAGAGGCACAGTCATGGTCTTGGAGCTCTGACGCACCTCTCTAGAGTCTTGTAGGACCTGGAAATCTCAGAGGAGAATGGCACAGCAATGAACTCCCCTGTCAGTCAGGGCACTTGCCACTGATATGCAAGCAACATCTGTTTTTACTCCAGATAGTTCTGACAGACCAAAAAAAAAAAATTAGAAAAAAAAATTAGAAAAAAATTAGAAAAAATTAAATCTTAGAGGACCAAAAAAAAAAAAAAAAAGAAGAAGTTATTGGTTAGTAATTGCTGTTCTCTTTGAGTTGCTTGATTAGGTTGATTGAACAGGGCATTTTGTCCCGTGTGACACATTCTGGGATTCCCAAGATAATCTACACCAGACTGACAGATGTGACACACAGCCTATAGCAGAACTGCATTGTTCTGGAGCGGCAGCTGGAGGCCAGGCTGGCTTCCCTAAGACACTTCTCCTGACTTCTTATTTACACAATTGGAATTCTGTGGTGTCTGAACATTCACTAACCAGCCTCTGCTCCTCGCTGAGTCTCCTGTGGGTGCTGGCTGAGACAGCGGAGGGCTCAGGCGTCACTCCATCCTCTCTGGCCATGAGAAGGGCAGGGTCTGAGTGTATCTACAAGGTAGAAGGCAACGTGGCCTGAGAGTCTGTGATCTCTGCATCACAGGTGGATGTTCACCTGTAGCATGAGTAAATGTATGGATGATACACCCCAAGAGCGATAGCTACTGGTAAGTAACATTTCTTTGCTCCAGCTGATCAGAAGAGCCTGTCTCTGCACTAACAACCTCTTGCACCAAATTCAAAACCCTCAGCTTTGAAGCCTTGAGGCTATATTGCAGCAGACAGCTGTAAGTTCAGAGCAAAAAGCACGCTCTTCTTTAATATAAAAATATACATCCAGTCAGCAAAAGGACAGTTCCTTATGAGATGAAGGTAGGTCCAACTTGGGAGGCTGGGCAGTATTTACTCATCAGAACCGCATAATCTCACAGTTCTTCAGTCAATCTGAGGCACACGTTAAAGGGAATGGCTGCAGAGAATCCACCCATCGCTGGCCGACACGTTTGTAAATGCATTTGGACTCTTCTAGTCCCTCCTCCAAGACAACATATATTTTTGCATTATTTTTAAGTATCACCCAGGACATGACGTTCCAGTTCAGCATTCCTGATGTATCAATTAACTTGAGTGAGTTGGAAAGCTTACCTTGAAGTTGTGCACATAACGTTGACATTAAAAAAGAAAATGCTGCCAGCATTTGCTGAAGTGCCAAAATGAAAGTGCTCTGGTCAGGCTCACACCAGCCACCTCATTGTTCCCATCCTATCTCACAGGATAATCAGAAAGTGTCTGGCGATTCTCCACCCTTTCCTCATTTTCTCTGCAGGGAAGCACGAGATCAGCAACTTTCTCCTTTTGTTCATTTTGTCCTTTTCATGACTGGTATTTGTTATGATTTATTGGAATTAATTTTCTTAAATAGAAAAAAAAAGTCCTGGGGTAGAATACAAGGACACCTGCAGCCTAGGGAAGCTGCCTCTTGAGACCCCCTATAGCCCGGTCTACTCTACAGAATCATTATCAGCGCTTACACCTTAGGTTTAAAGCTTAGGTTTACACTCTGAATTGCATTATAGAAATTTCCTCCTGACTGTAGAGGCAGCACAGGGAGATTAACTTTGTGAATGCCACTGCAGTGAGTAGCAAATTTCTAATTGCTTGTTTGGTATTCCAGTGTTTAGTGATGTCTCTGGAAGTAGGAGCTCTTAGTGGTACAGAAAGGTTTACATTTACCTCTCAGCTACCTAGTCAGCATTCAAAGCCTGTTGCTGCCAGGAAGTGAAATAACTTCTCATAACATATAAATAAAAGAAACTTAAATAGCAACTCAATAAAAAGGTTTACAGGAGTCAAAATTCTAACAAAACAGGAAGCACTGTCTGGATAACTATATGAGCATTCTAGTAAAATCCAGTTTGGGACTGTTACTCTCCCATTTCAAAGAGTTTGGTCACCCTTCCAAGTCAACTTCTTTTCGTCTGTAAACTTTTCAGCAATGCCAGATGACAAAAAACATATAGCTTGTATTTATTTCCTCCTTTACAAATCGTGAATTATATCTCTACCTATCAAAACCACGAGTACTAGCCACAGGAAAAACTACAGGACACAACTTCGGTGGTGCAGAATTCCTTTTGGCAAAGCTTCCTGTGCTTTACTCACGCTAGTTCTGATACCTCAGTTATCAATCCCTTCCCTGCCTCGCTTTCCTAGCTGTATAACAAAGGGGCTAATGACACAAATTAATGGCATAGGAGCTTCTGGCCACAAGCTAATTCACACTGTTCAAGGCAAGACAGGGAAACGAGAGATGTGTCTGAAGTGTGGCATGGGTAGCCACTGTGCCGGTAGTACAAGGTGCACTTTTAACTACTGGCAGAACAACAAAATGAAAGAACTTGAGGACAAATTGATTCCCAGCCATAAACATCAAGCACTGACTTTAACAACATTTCTTTGGTACATTTAACGGCAGAATGACATAGAGGGTGATACTTCCCTTACAATTCATTCTTTCAGCCTCAGAGGTGCCTGTCACTGCTACCCTGTACTGCCTCATTTCATGGATTCCCATGATTTTTTGTCTTATTTCTGACTGTTTTCTGGAGAGCTACTTTTGTTATTTTCTCTCAAAACTGCTACGAAGTATAGCCCACATATGCAGGGTAATATGAAGAGATTAGCAAAAATGACCATTTTCCAACACTTAAACTTTTCTGTGTTCATCTTTTAAACGGCACTCAGTTCTACAGTAATAGCTAGCTTCCATTCTCCTAATTTCATACTCCTTCCCTCCCTCCCTGGTAGATACCCACCCTCCACACGACGATTTAAGAAGAAAGCGAGGCAAGGCAAACTTTCCACCCTGTGGTAGTACCAAGGGCTCCCGCACCAAGCAGGGAAGTTGTGTTCTGCACAGCAGTGCCCAGGACTCTGTCTATGGGTTTAGTGGACTGCAGTTGCGTGCCATGAGGGATACCCTGTGGATTATCTTCAGATACATGTAGCAGAGGTAATTCACCTTTTAATCCATATCTAGCAAAAGCCTTTCATGCCTGTTTGGTAAGACCAAATACCTTTATCATTTTAGTACCAAGTACTATATTGGGTAACTAGTAGAAGTGCACTGTAGTTTAGAGCCCAGTTGTTATGTATGGTACTGATTTTTTTCTATACGTTACTGCCCTGAATTGTCAATGGGTTACAGAAAGGAACTGTAAGCAAAATGTTCAAGCAATAAGAAATAAAATGATGACTTCTAGATATAAGCTAATTTAGTCTACTATGATTGTATCAAACACAATCTCATAGAAAATAAGACTTAATAGAGAAAAGAATAATACTTTACCTCTGTGAAAATTCTCTCCATCAGATATCTAAGGGAAGAAAGGTAATATGCTAAAGAACAAGAGCACTTGGTATTCCAAAAAAAAAAAAAAAAAAAAGGGAAGAAAGAAAGAAAAGTATCAGTATCTGTTACTACATGACTTCTACCGAATTCACAGTGTGCTCTGCATGAGTTTCTGATGCATCTTCAAGTTCCTTTAGATATTTATATGATCTATTCTGAGCCTTGTATACTAGAGGTCCTGTAGCCCTTTTGGTCAATATTTCTTCCTTTGATTATTTTCCCACACCTGTGTTCATTGAAGACAAAGTGGCTATAAGATTTAGGGAACACCACTGAGATGCAAAGAGTACCTGATCAGATTTCATATACATGAGATTTTAGCAATTATGTCAAATTAGGGCCAGATTTTCAAATTCTAGATCCAGTTTATAAGCAGTAATCTATCAAAGCAAACTAGGCTCTTTACATGTCTAAGCATCTAATTTGCATGTGTAAGTACTAATGGCCTCAAATGGATTTCCTTTCTCATTCTCACGATAAATGGGAGACTGAATTATTCCTGGTCGAAAATTTCACCCTGGTCATTTAAACGCATCTAGGGCAGCTGTAGCAAATGAGATATTGCAGCCTGATATTAATCTGCTGTATTTTAATCTTACCCAACACCTCCAAATATGTAATCTCTGTTTGGTTCCCTGAAACTTCAACTATTTGGAGTAATGCTTCTCATGGTTTCATCTGTCACAGAGCACAGTTTCTAAATGCATTATTACAACTCAGCTTGTTCACCTCAGCCAGGGCACAGAGAACAGCTATTATGGACCTTATGCCAGACAGCAAAGCAAAGGAGACTGCTGTAGTTATTTGTGTCCAAAATTAGGAGATGTGCAGTGAACAAGGCACCCAAGGGATGAGATGGGATATTTTTGTGATCAAGGCCATTGAATACCTCTCTGGAGAACTGGATTCTGTCATCACATTTGCCACATTCTTCCTTTTGTTATGATTCAAGTAATTTAAAACAAACGGTTCAGATGTGTTGACAGGTCAGTATTTCAAAGGCTAACTGGAAACTAGGAAATCTCTTCCAAGCAGACTCTATGGCCACTAGAAAAGGGCAGATTCCGACAGAGGTGATCTGAAATCCCAAGTTAGACACTTCTCCAACCATTGTTTCTCAGCATGGACCGTGGAACATCTAAACGTGGTCTGCAAAATATACTAAATTAATTTTTAATTCACAGATATCCTCACGCACATGAGTACATAAAGAAATAATGGGAAGGGACATTCAGAGTTTGGCCCAGGTTTATTAGCTCTAACAGACAGCCTGTGTCAACATTACATAACACAGATATTTCTGAAAAGCTAATGGGGGACCTCCAATTTTTTTAAAAAGTGAGAAACACTACCTGCAGGAGCTCGTCTCTAGGGATAAAATCAACTGTTGTGAATCCTTGTAATGGTATACGCTCTTCTTCATTCTTTGAGTGTCTGACTTCTGACGTCAGCATCTGATCTATAGAGTTTTAAATACTCACAACTAAATTTAAGGGGAGCAGCACTTCAACTGAAATATAAAATAATAATATGAATAATATATATTATAAATATAAAACAATATTTGATATCAAGAACTGTGAGAAAACGGATTTTCAGATTGTGCCCTCCAAATTAGCACATTTCATTATCTCTTCACCGTCTGTCCCCAGGTAATACCCTCATCTTAGGGTTTGTAGCAGTGCAAATAAAATGTTCACTGTGGCTTCTCAAGAAACAAAACAGCAATATACAACAGCTGAATGTGACTTTTGCTAACTCCCTGTTGCAGAAGACTGGAAGAAGTATCCTGCTCTCTGCTCACTTAGAGCTGCAGGTTGGCCCATTCTAGACACAAAACCAATTACAACTTAAAACAGTATTTCCAAAAAGAAATGCGAACAAAAGCAGAAGAATGAAGGAAAGGAAAGGAAAGGAAAGGAAAGGAAAGGAAAGGAAAGGAAAGGAAAGGAAAGGAAAGGAAAGGAAAGGAAAGGAAAGGAAAGGAAAGGGAAAGAAAAGAAAAGAAAAGGAAAGTGAAGGAAAAAAAAAGAAANGAAAGGAAAGGAAAGGAAAGGAAAGGAAAGGAAAGGAAAGGAAAGGAAAGGAAAGGAAAGGAAAGGAAAGGAAAAAGAAAAGACAGGAAAGGAAAGGAAAGGAAAGGAAAGGAAAGGAAAAAGAAAAGACAGGAAGCAAGGTGGGAGCAGGAGCAAAGTCTGAAAACAAAATGAATTTCAAGCCCAAAATGCTGAGGAGAGTCACATAGGCATTCACATCCGCCAGCCCAGCCCAGGCAGCAGGGAAAGCAGGAGCAAGCAAAGTGTTAGCATCCATATCCTCCTCTAGCTGAGCAGAGCGAATAGCCATTGATTGCTGGCACCACCATGGGGATATCAACTCACACAGATGTGCAGAGTGGTGCTGAGGAGCTTCTCCCTGCTCTGGGAGATTGACGTGGCACAAGGGATGGTGCTTCCTGACATAGCTCTCCTGGCTTCTGCTGCACCTCTGTGGCCAAATATGCAATGGTCTTTCTGTTTTCTGGTGCAGACGTGATTGCATTTCTATGTCTGAAAAACAACTGATGCGACAGGGCTCACTTTTTGACTATCAAAGGAATGGCATTGTACAATAAATTGGGATAGCTGGAAAAAATGAGCATGACAAACATTTCAGAGCTACACATATGTAAATAATGTAAATATAATAATAGTTTCAAACTTGTTTAAATTTGGGCTATTCTTTGTTCCTGTATTCACAAGTTAATACCTTCTTCTAATTCTTAGTAATACTTGCTGCCCATTTTGAAAAAAAACAAAAATTTCCTAAGCTTACTTTATCCATTTAGCTGCCATAGTCTTCTAGTCACCTATAACTCAGAATGTTCTTAGTCCTGAAATTGTTCCATCACCGCTTTTAATTTGGCCTTGTCTCTTACTGTGTTGTGCTTGAATCACAGTTGAATAACTGGTCTCAGCACTGAGCATGAAAAACACAATATCAGGAAAAGCAAATTAGTCCATCCATTACAGCAGGTACAGCCTGCTAATGAAATTCTGGACCAGAAGTTAATGTCCTTGTAGCTAACCTTAGTCAGCAGTGTAAAGCTGCATTAAAGAACAGGGCATAAATTCAGCTTTTAATTCATCTGAGTCTGTAGCTCTGAACAAATGATTTCCAAAACTAATTCCTATGACTGTGAAAGTGAAAGGCAACTTAAAAACCATTTGGAAAACAAGATACATGTTAATTGTCAAATTAGGAAGCCAATATTTAGTATTTTAAGCTTAGAGGAGCAGATATTGCACTTACTATATAAAATGATTAAATTAATTTAGTGAAATTGACTCAGCTCAAAAACTAGAAGTTTCTGTACAGGCTAAGATATTATTTTTTTTTTTTTAAGTTGACATTCCTAATGACCATATAATTTCTCAGCTATTTAACAACAAATATGTTTTGTTTGGGTGAAGACTATCTCTATGACATGCATCTGAGTGCAACAGGCAAAAAATACTGACTTGATTGCAGGGTTAACTTTCATTTAAGGGGAAGCTGAGTAGTTTTTTTCAGTGGATGACAATAAAGTGCACTGAAAAACTTAGTTTCCCTTCTTTTCTCCTTTCATGTCCTCACAAGATAAATGTACTTTCTTAGGAAATAATACATTCACTAAGCTTCAGTAGGTAACTACTGGTTGAGAAGAGAATAACTGTGTTACCACCAGAAAGGGAAGGATCAGCTTAGGGTAATGTATGGACCCCCAGTGGTGTTTCAAGAGATCAAAGGCTTCCAGGAGACAAAAAAGAGGATTTCTCAGTCACTGGATCAAAACCACTTCAGTCACTGTTACTGGAACCAATTTCCCATACTGCTTTCAGCAATGTGGTTTTTACTGGAACTTCACATGTGAGAGCTAGCTCCCATCTATCCGAGAAGCCTATCTTCAAAAACATTGGCTGTAAATAATTTTGGCAAGATTTTAAAGCAAGTTTCACTGAATATAGTATCTAAAATCTTAACTGTCTGCCCCTGACTAATGCAGTGGAAGAGAACTACCATTCTTACATAAAATTAATACTGTGCAGGGCAAGAGCACAAGGTCCGTGGGTCAGAAAAGAACTTGGTGCCTAAGGAAATGTTTCCTCTCCATACAAGACTGAGATGATGTCACATACACAAATCGACCAGGATCACGGCTTTCCCTCCCTCATCCACATCGACAATAGAGAAAATTATTGCACTAGGTTACCACTCTCTGCAGACACCAACAACCATACTACCAAGCCCCAGCATTCCAACATGAGGTATCATGGTCCGGCTTCTTGAGACTGTGTTAGAAATCATGTTTGTTAAACTTGCCTTCTATTTTATTAAATTGCTGGGATAAACTCAATTTTTATCATCAAAGAGTTTAATTTGAAAAAAAGAAACAACTGGTTAAATTTTTTCGTTTATATAATTGAGGTGATGGATAAAATGGGATCAAATCATCTAAACAAATACACTTCCATGTTTAATCATATTTTCTAAGCATAAAGATGGTGTCATCTTAGGGGTAATATTAGTTTTAGAGATGTGTATTTCATAAGGCTTGAAAGTTTGCATTCTGTTTATATTTGCGTGTCTCAGTGTGATAATCCTATCTCTTAAAGTATGTATATACACAGATAAAGTAAAACAGCCACATAAAAAATCAGACTAGAGATAACATAGCATAGGGAAATCTGAAGTTTGGCATCTCTTGGGAGTTCAAAGCTTATTGTCTTCTTTAGAGTATTTGGCTTGTGGTACAGATACCATCAGTACAGCAGGCACAAGTTTCAGCTTCAAAAATTGCCCAATTTAAAGCTTAAAACTTTTGGATCTTTACTGCAGGAATAGCTGTTGCTTTGGCATAGGAGATTGCCATGGAGCTGGAATCAGCAGTGTGTTTCAGTATTTTCTTAGCAATATGGTCGCCACGAAAAATTTCAGATGAAAAACTTCCCAAGTTTTATTTGACTTAACATTTTGCTCGTGCTCTAGAGATAATCAGTATAACTTGTGTCTTGGAAAATAGAGCATACGCTAAGGCTCAGGAAAGGCATTATAGTGTGCCCATCAGGAAATCATATATTCCATTCTCCACTTCCATAAGCAGCCTCCTTATTTGAACGAGTTGGCAGGAGGGGGCTAATATACCAGCAAACACTTCTGCATGTGTGAGTGGGTAAGCACTACCACAGCCATAAAGTCTGTGGTACCTACCGCACCAGCGCATAGTTCTGCATGTTTGTGTGGGTAAGCACTAGCATGGCCTTGATGGCCGTGACAGCCACTGCCCCTCAGGGGCACGGCTGGCAAACTTAAAAGAATTCAGAGTCTTTTCCGCAGAAGGCTTGTGTCACTGTTTATGGGTTGTGGCGGAGTGGGTAGGAGAAGATTACCCCTGGATGTGGAGATGGACGTGGGTAAACGCTGAACAAACCTTGAGAATGAAACTAAACAGCCTCTATTGCAGTTTCCTTGGCGCCGATGCCCTTCCTGTTGGAGCGCAGCCTTTGGCAAGCGGCTGGGATAAGCACTTTGTCACACTGCTCTTCGTGCTTTGGAGCCATGCCTGACTGGCTGGTGACAGCAATCAGCTGTCATCAGCCAAACCCACTGTCACGCATTTTTATATCTAGTATATCAAACTGTTTGTCTTTGTTTCTCTATTGGTGCATGGTTCATAGATCTGCCTTCCCAAGCTGCTCACCAGTCATTGACTCTTTTTTTTCCCCTTGCTGCTCCTTTCGCTTTGTCAACTGTTCCAGACTGCCTACTGCCCTTCTGCTTTACCTTTTTGTTTCTTTTGACATAGACGAAATTGGTATAGTTAAAGTGTCTGGTCCAAAGACTTCTGAAGGCTTGAAAGCATTGCAATAGGGCACAGAGACTTGCCTTGAGGACATTTGTCTGCTTGCAGCACAGGCCAGAGCTTAACAAAGGCTGTCTTTTAGCTGTTTGGTAACATAAAAGTGCACAGCTGGTCCCAAGCCAGGTCCTGACATGGATCATCATTATCAAGAAACCAACCACCATAAATGCAATTAATTTGGACCTCTGTAAGCAGACACATGAGAGAGGTAAATGGCTTGGTACATGATACAATCTAAACTCTGGAAAAAAAAAAAAGTGCTTCAAAGCTCTTCACTGAAGATTAGGTTTTTAACAGAGCCAACTCAGGATGTATCATCACAGCTCTGTTGTAAAAGTTCCCTTTCAATGGGAATCTGCATTTTGATTTTCCACCTCAAATTTAATGGTACTAAAGTAAGCTTGCACCTTTGCATCAAGCAGGTATAGGAAAAAATTGTTTTACGTAAGTAATGCCACCAAAAAGATGGGTCGTATACACTGAATCCAGCTGTGTAAACACATCCTTGCTGATGGCATCAAAAAAAGCTTCCTACTAAGTCAAGTGCTGATAAAGATGATCTGTCAGGGATGTAATGCTTTTTTTCACTCTTTGTAAATCAGAGTGATAAGGTATTATTCTTTGGAATTCTCCATAGAGAAGAGAAAAAGGAAAAAAAAAAAAGAACTCTTTCTCAGTTGCTACAGAGTTTTATGGATACTGGAAAAATCTACCTTTCAGTTATGCTTGGTCTAACAGACATTGTGATAAAAATATTTGACTTGGACTAGATGCAGAAGATAACCCAGCTGGTAACTTTCCATCTTGTCAGGAACATTAAGCCCATTCAATAAAATAAATTGCTTGTTCAGTTTCATATGTCTGCTGGGGTTAAACACCCTGTTACAGTAAGATGGAAAAAGACAGATTCATCAACAATCACAGAGACCAGGCCCAAAAATACTTCAGCAGAGATTAGGCCTTCAGTTGGCAAAGTGCCTGGGACTGAATTACATCCATGCCACTGGACTTGGTGGCTTTTCTCGTATGGCTCTTAGTACATATTCTTACAGGGACTTGGTATCTAGCTCCGTTTATTTACTTTTTTCCTCAAGTATCTTCAAAATACCAATACCATAACTGTTAGACTATTTCTAATGATGGCATGTTTGGCACCCAGAAACCTCATCTCTCTTACTTAGTTTGGCTTTTTTGCCTCTCTTCGCTAGGCATTTTAGATTCATTTTGCTGTTCTTTGACCTAGCAACTCCATTTCCCAGTACAAATTTCTAGCTATTCACTGTAAGCATGGCTGTTTGAGCAGCTCTCAGGCTTGAGAAGACTTCAGTGGAAGTACAGGAAAGTGAATTTTATCCAGAAAAGCACAAAGGTTATGAGAAAAAATATTCAGAACACAACTCAGACTTGAATTGGAATTCACTTTCTGCCAGAAGATTGACTTTATGCTGGTCAGAAAAGGAGCTCCATCATTTGATAGTGGCTATCACTCCACAGAAAGAAAAGGATTGGTCATCATCAAGGATGTGTGGCAGGTCTTCATGAATTATCATTCCTTGTGCAGACACAATGGATATCATGACACTTCCAATAGAGGAACTATTGCGTGGAGTAGCAGCATTGAACTCTGTAATTTAGTATTTGTTCAGAAAGCACAGCTGTCTTACTAGTAATAGCCAGCATTAAACTAGGCTGTTTTCAGCACTGATGAAATATCACATGTACTATTTTTTGTTTTCAGCATGAAGGCTTTTATTCAGGATATGGCAAATGGGATTTTTGTGACCTCAGCTCAGCTCTATCTGCTGATAGAGACATTATTTTTGGCTGTAATGTCACTATTGCTTTAAATAATTTAGATTGGAAACATTCAGGATGAATTTCACAAAGAGATGCCCGCAATGGAAATCATAAAGTTTCCTGTAGCATTCTGGTCTGGGACACAGCCTAGAAGGAAGAAGAAAACCTGAGCCCAGCTCTCCCTCCCTCCTATACATAAGGAAGGACTGTGCATGGCTTCTTGAGAAACAGCTACTGCAGCGCCTGTCTGCAACGCAGTACAGATTTCTGAGCTAACTACAGATTAGCTGGCTAGGACCCACTAGAAGTCTAGCTTTGGTGCATGAGTCTCCATAGATATGCCTGTCCTGTCACTCTGGCTGTTCTGCTACTGTGATGTGAGACCCAAAGTGGTTTCAAGCTTCTGAGGACATGTGTTCATGGAAGGGAAAAGCAGAGAAAGGAGGCAGGACAGCCTACAGATGCAAAGCTTATAGGCACTGGACCTGGGATCTTTAAATCTGCTTCCTGCTTTAGTTAACTTATTTCACTTGTAATAAACAACTTGCATTTGAAGAACAGATCTTACCATATACTTCCATCAGTTCAGTTCTTAGATTGTGAACTCAAGCAATGAAAAAAAACATGACAGGCTGAAAATAAAAAACCCACAGACTGTGTCCTTTGGCCCTGAGACAGTAAAGTGTACTGCATTTTTTCAAAGACTTAACATATGCTTGTTAGCACGAAAATTCCTGAAAGCGAAAATTCTCACATAACTGCCAATCTCCAAGAATCATGGTTTGGAGAAAACAAACAAACAACAACAACAACAACAAAAGCTGGTGTTGCAAAGCTTGCTATAAACTGGGGGCATCTGACAACATTTAAATTGAAGAAACCCAGGACCCATTTGATCCTGGATTTGTTGCTTATTTGTGCTACTGACAATGCCCACTACATCCAGTGTCTAGTCCATATCCATCCATTCAAAATATAAAATGACTCCTGTTATAAGTCAGTAATGGTGGGTTTCTGTGTCAGTTTATAGATGGGTCTCTTGAAAGAGTGCTCGTTTTGGCTTTTGGAAAACAGCCAGCACTCAGACTTTGCAAATCACTGAAAGCACTGTACAAACAACCATTTTCTTAATGAAATTGCTTAGGAGGTTGCCCATCCTGGTCTCAGTGCGCCATGCCTTTATCACCAAATGCATGACCACATCGGCAATATAACTAAGTTTCAATAGAAAGACAAAAAGACTGAAAGGCTATGGAGACCAAATTCACATCCAACCCTTGGGAATTCCTACCTAGCAAAGCTGGAAGAGTTGTGAAGTCCATGGATGAAGAGGGCTGCACAGCTGCTACCCATATTAAACATTTCAGTGGAGGAAACCTCGTGCCCTAAGCAGCTTTTTCAATGCGGAACTCTCACAGAATTTGCTGGAGAGAAAAAAACAGCATTGTTTAAATGCAAGGGATATATTTTTTATTGGAAGTAATCCTAGATCCACTGAAACTACTCACAAATTTTCATTGATTTTAATAGGATGGAATCTTAACCACTTCTGACAGACACAAGATGAGCTCCATAGGATGGCAAGTCTCATACATTTTAGTAGAAGAATTTGAAGAAGAGCAAGAAGCATCCTTCCTAACACGCATATAGTGAAGTGTAGTCACCGTTCTATTGTTCCTAGCCTCTTAATAACCTACAAATTAGGTAGAAATCTCAGTTGCTATCTGATCTCACACGTTGCCTTTGATGTCTGAGTTGCACTATTAAATTCATTAATAATTATAAATGAATTAACAACTACAATTCAACATAAAACAATTGGGGTATATGTCAGTGTACAAACATCTTTATGTTAGGTTTAAAAAATCCCAAGTGACTGTCCACAGTAGAAAGCTGGAAAGCTCAGATTTTGACACCACCAGCATCAACTTACAGAGTTGGATCCTGATCCCGGGCCTGATCACTCTTCCTAAGCAGATTTCTTGACTCCATTTCTTGTACTCCATACATTTCTGAAGTCAGCAGGCCTACATATGTGTGTCAGTAGCTGTCTTCTTAGCTTCTGTTGCAAAACTGAGAAGAAAGACAGAAAGAGAGAGGGGCAGAAAGAGACAAATATAAAGAAAGAAAACACTTCATTTCTGATAAACGAAATAGCATAATCAAATACAATGAGGAAGCGCCCTGCAGAAATGTATTTATAACACACAGGATGTTGAAACAAGCAAGCCAGTGGTAGAGGGAGAATGACTGTAGCAAGCAGGGTCCAAATAATGCATCAGGCTTTGAGTTGGCAGGAACGATGCAGAACCAGATGTAGCCTGTGAATCAGCAGCTCTGGAATGCCAGCACAGAAAGAATGGCAGTAATGATCCAAGAGGGGACAAAGGCATGTAGAAATTGTTCCAAGACCGTTTTAGCAAAGCACATGTTTCTAATATATATATATTCCTGTGATGGTAAAGTAAAGTCTCAAACTCTTATTAGCTTAGTTCCTCAAAGCATTAATTGAGGTCAAACAGAGTTCCTGAGAGCCTGAACACAAGAAATCTTCTGCTAACCAGACACTGAGGCAAATTTCAAAAAAGAAAACAACAACAAACAAACAAACAAACAAAACCACCACCCATGTTTTAGAAAAAAGACCTATTTGCTGGTAGGTGCAGACAAAACACTGACTTACTGCTACTTAGTTTCCGAATCCGAATCCCACTGGCTGAATTCTGCTCTGGCTGGCACTGAAGTGGGCTGAGAATGAGCAGAGGGGAGCGATCCTGTGCTCCCGGTGTTCTGCTGCCAAACGCAGGGTTCCTTTCAGTGGGTGGGGATGAGAGACATGCTGTGGGCAAGAGATGCATTTGTCCCCAGCTAACTTTGGCTGTTTGCTAAATAGTCTTAGGATAGGTGTGGGTCCGGTGGGAGAGCTCGGCATGTCCCCTTACCCTCACCCTGCTGGTTGTTGTCTGTCCTTGGCAGTGGGGGATGTAGGATTACTGTAGTACCCAGCCTTCGTTACTAAAGGTCTTTTGGCCTCTGTAAAAAGACAATTCCACAGGTCAGTGACAGTCCTCATACCCCTTTCTTTTTGGCTGTCACTCATTTCTTCACTCCCATGGCAGGTGAGGGATACCACCCGGACCATTTGAATTCATAGGCCCTGAGCACTCCTAGAGAAAAAAGTCATTAGACTGGATTCACTGGAGAAAGCAAATTGAACTTCTGTTTCTGTAGAGGGGAAAAGCATGTGATACTGTTGGAAGAATTATCTTTCTTCTAAAGAAGTAAGCCCCACTTCAGGAAATTTTGTAGGGGCTAGCATATATCTACTTCACTTCAAATGTCACCTACTGATTTTATGGTCAATTTTTTCTTTTCCTTTCATGTTGAACAGATAAAAAAACATTGATTTATAAAATCTTACAGTAACCTTTCCTCCAACTTTCAACCCAGAAGAAACTTAAAAAGACTTCGTCTTGGTTAACCCTCTCAGCTGACTGAGTATACACCCTGCTCTGCTCCGCATGCAAGGACGCCTTTGCTAATAGTCAGAAAACACCTCAGCGCTTCATACAGAAATCACATGAGAAGACCTTCGTGGTGGCTACATGGGTCAGTTGGCAAGGGGAGGACTGATAGTGATGGGAAGCTTACTTTGGGTGTTTATAATTACCACACACACTGCTCAGGATATTTTTACTTCTTTTTCTTGTGTCTCTGCTGCCAGCAAAATCCAATATCTCTGTGGCTTCCATAATCTACCCGCACATGCATTTTCCTTGACATCCATTTCAGCATTATGATGGAGGAATAATCCTGCCACCGAGGAAGCAGTAACTGTTTTTTTTCTTTCAATTAAAAATTAGTTCTAGCTTTGACTAGTTCCCTGAGTTACTTTGGTCAAGTTCAGAATAGCAACGCTGTGTTCTTTTCACAGAGCATGACAGTAACTCTGCTGCTTTTGTCTGTGGTAGTGAAACCCCTGCAGGTAGTTTGGATGAAGACAGGACAGGAGAAAAAGAAATACAAGGAGAATGTCTAGTGTTTCATTCTGCTTCTCAGTTGACAAATCCCATCCAAGATGGTAAAGTATTTTAGCATGGATTTTAATCAGGAGAACATTGTTTTTAGAGGACAATTGCAAAAGCACTCTTCCTTAGAAGGGTGCTGTACTGTGCTCTGAGGCACATTGTTAAATTACATTCTTTCAGTCCCACTGTGCCCAGACTAAGACCTAAGAGAAATTTAATAATACTCTGTGTGTGCCTTTTGCACTTGTTGAAATTACAGCTGCAATTGTGGGACTGAAGGGAGCAGCAACATAAGTTTTCTCCCACTGCTCGTGAGTTGCAATCCTAGCTTGAAAAGACCACTGGTAGGATGCGAAAGCTATGTCACTCTTCTGCTCATACATCACTGCCTCCTGCACAGATTGCTTACACATGTGACAAAAATGGTACTTTGAGTGCTGAAGATATCTCCGTGCTGGGAACTGGCCTGTTGTTTCTTGCAGAACAGCGAGCAAATAACTGGCAGTGATATGCTGATGGCACAGTTGAACTGAACTGTCAGAAGCATAAGATTATGTTTCCCATTACAAAGCGCCTGGGCATGTTAGAAATTTTGTTGTTGGTTTTGTTTTTTTTTTTTTTTTTTTTTTTTTTTTTATAGTGTTTGAGTATGAAAGGAAATTGCTGGTATTTTCGTTTTGATTATTGAATAGGGAGCCTAATCTTTGTCCTATAATGTAAAAACAAGAGTTGGCTCCTGTTCAACACCTCCTAAAAAAACTTGAAATAATGCAAATCAAAACAAATAAATCAGAATAAAGAATTGCCATGCGTATCTCACATGCAGCTGACCTGCTACACTGTTTAAATACATACATCCAGTGTGTGATCTTTCTCCTTCAATTCATGGCTTGTTTAGGTAACATAGATGTTTTACTTTTCAAAGGAAATGGTAGAAAAGAGGAGCTAAAACAAAATATATATATAAACAAACAAAGCCACAAACAAACAACAAACCCTATGCCTAATGGCTTGTATTTGCAGATCAAATGAAGCAGAACTGTTTGCAACTGTTCCTGAAAAGCTGATGGCTTTGGATATTATCTTGTTGAGCAGGAAATGACCAAGAAATGGAAAAATGAAGAAAGAACTCATTTGTAAAAGTATAAGACTTCAATATATGGATTAAAATAAGATGTTCTGTGTCTTGAAATAGAGATCAGGGATATGGCTCTGTGTTTGGTTCTTCATCAGTTATGCCATTCTCTTGGGACTTTTTCTTTGCACTTGTAACCCAGGCAGAGAAATGGCATGCAAGGGAGAAAAGTTCTGGAAAGTTTCATTAATGCCTATGTAAATAGCAGTTCTTGTCTTGTATGGGCACTTGGAGTGTTTTTTGTTTTTGTTTTTTGTTTTTTTTTTAACAAAGATTCAGTGAATGCTGAAGCAGCCTCAACATTGAAGGACTCTACATTTCTTTACAAACTTTATGCAGACATGCAAGGTAAGACTAAAATGTTTCTGCAAAATAGCTCTAACTGATCTAAAAGATCTGCAGCTAGGATTACTCTATTAATTAACCTCTTGATATTTAAAGCTTTTTTTTAATATGCATCCCAAGCTAACCAGTAGCTGTAAAAAGCTAATACTTGGAATCTGTTGGTACAAAATCCACACAGAGCAAACACAATGATTATGAGTTTGGCTGAGCCTACGTGTTCTTTCTGCAAGTTTACTTGGTTACATTCCCAACCTGAACTGCAAGATCATAGATGACAATGATAATTTCACATCGAGAAGACAAAACAAATGCCCTAAGAAAAGAAAACAGTACTTTGCAAAATAAATAAAAAATTTTTCTGCACAGACACACAGTAGTTTATATGGAATTGTTTATGGTAGATAGTTAGACAGCAGGCAAAGAGCATATTGTGAAAATAATATAATACAGTCAGTTGTACAGATCTAACGTTTGTGATTTAAAATGATACAGCTTGTTGGAACAAATGCTGCAAGTTTTGTCAATATATACTTGTTTCTCTGACAAAATAATTAAGCATTCTGTTGAAAAGGATATTTTTTTCTACGGCAACCTCAGAAATACCAAAACATTTATGATAGACATCCATTGCATTCATTTGCACGATTAAAAGGCAAATCATCCATCATCTGATTGATTATTTCTGTAACAGCACTTAAGCTCCATTAACATTATTTGAAAATACAAGCAAGTGTAAGGTAGTCAAAGAACTTGAATTTTGGCAGCATGTCATCATATGCAGGAAATGTTAAGTTGCTACTTATTCTTCAGTCATCGGTTTGACTCACCTAAAAACACAGTATGGCAAATCAGAAAAAAAAATTCAAAAGGAAATCAATTCAATCAAAATAATTATTCCATATTTTGATTTCAGCAAATAAAACTTCCACAGTCTTATGCATCAACTGTTTCTTAGCCCCTGCCCCCCTCAATGATTCCTTAGGTAATCATAAGCATTGCTGCAGGGTTAAGACTGGACAAAAAATGTGTACAGATTGTTTGAATGAGTAATACCGCATATAGATGAGTCACTCTGTGATTACCTGCTTCAGGAGTCTGGTATCAGAATACTAAACCATTTCCTATCCTCAAATTCCACATCTTCAAATATGTGGAATAATATTCACTCATAACTCAGTTGCAACAGTGAAAACATGCTCTTACTTGGACAAATGAAAATATTGCAAAATATTGACACTGCTCTGCTATTTAAATTTAATTTTGATTGCACATGTGGAGAATTTTATGGTTTGATTCTAAATTACTGAAATACATTAAATGATAATAAGGACCATTTCATTAGCTGGAGCTTATGAAAATGAACTGTGTATTTAAGGAGAAAAAGAAAATAGCAAAAATGTCACTCAAAATAACATATGGTAGCTTGTTTTTCATGCAATTGCCTTTGTTGTTCCATCCAAAAAAGACGATTACTCTGACACCCACATAAAACAATACATAAATTAAAAGGAAAATCATATGCTGTGCTCTGCCAGTGAAATGTTGGATTTTGATCCTTGCAAAGTGTCCATTAAATACGTATACTACGTGAGTAAATAATTTTTTTAACACTATGTAAGCAGATAACTTCAATACACAATTCTGTACTTAGGATTTCTTTTCATTAAATTATGTCTGTCTATCATTCAATATAGCCTGCATTCATTGATAATAATGTCTCTGGAACCTGGTGGGAAAAGTGCACAATAGTCCTTTATTGGCAGGCTGTTTTTTTAATCTCTGAAAGATTCCATTTTGAAAATGATTGCTCATTATTTTTCTTTCAAATATACCACAGGCACTTGCCACATTTGTCTCTTTGACATAAAAGTAAAATGTTTATTTAAAACATTTAAAAAGCCAAATTCTGTTGTTGTTGTTGTTGTTGTTGTTGTTGTTGTTGTTGTTAACAGAGATAGTGTAGTACTAGAGCCGATAAAACAATTGAGAAGTCATAGCACAGTGGGAAGAGGATAGGTATGTATGTGTGCCAGAAATACAGTTATCACACAACCACAGAATAGTTGAGGTTGGAAGCAACCTCTGGGGATCACCTAGTCCTCCCTCTGGCTAATGTCCTATGCTTTTCACTTTGTACACTGATACCATTTGGTGGCTGCATCTTCTGTATGCTAGTAACTCATGTCAGAGTCTAATAAGCCCTTTCAGAGAGCTAATGACAGAGCTCTTTACAGAGAGTACTTCAGTATAAAGTTTGAATCTATAACATTTTAGTGGATTCTGTTTGATCTTTGCAAAATACGGAGAGATAACTAATCTGGTTCTCCGTCACTTGAACACTTTCTTTCAAGTGAGTGCCAAATTCAGCCTCTGCTTTGGAAAAATTGCCCTAAAAAGTATACTAAATATATGCAGCACATGTGAGATTATCATGTAATTAAAAAGCATGTTCTGAGACCAGTGCATTGTCACTATAGGCAGTTTTATGGAAATCTCATTAAGGTGGGCTCAAATTTACAGTTAAGAGCTCCATGAGTAAATTCAAGTATCTGACTAAAACTCCCCCTACTAAAGAGCACAACTTGGCATTCACCCTAGATAAGCTTTAGGCATCTAGAGTGTGGCTGTCCAAAGCTAAGTCAGTTTAGCTGGGCTCTTCTAGAGTCTACCTGGGCCTCTCCAACAGACAATTTATCTGACCTGTCTTACAGGGACATAAATCACCTTCTGGGGGTACCTAAATTTGTTCGTAGACTATAAGAGGAGACTATGATGACTATACTGGATGCTAGACTTTACATGCTTATGATATGTTGGGTGAAATATGTTCTAGCTTTTAACTGTTCTGGTTATTTAACACTCTAGGAACCATCCTGCCACAGGCATGGTCAAATAAAGAATGTAACACCCCTTCGGCAGACAGAACTTCAGCTTTCCCCAGTCAAAATGCTGAAGAGATTCTCCTGGACACCATCTGGACTACAGACCATGAATACCAAGGATCCTATATGCCGTGGTATATGACGTTTCCTTAGACAATTTGTTTTCCCTTGATATTCCTGCAAAAAAATTTACTTGTAGAAGAACAGTGTTCCCAAAAATAAAAGATGGCTATTCTCCTAGCTGGGCTGCTTTATTGTGTTTTTCTCTGTGGAAGCAAACTAATCTGGACAAATTAATAATCAATTAATCAGCTGACAGCAAGTTTGAAGGCTCATTTAAATGATTTCATTTTAATGTTTATTTTTGTTAATTTTAATTTTAATTTTAATGTTGAATCTTGAGGAGAGATCAAAGCCACAAACGGGTAATCTCACAGGAAGCCTCTCTGAAACAAACCAAACCTTGGCCCTTTTTTGGTTTTCTCACTAAGTTACATAAATATACTTGTTAGCAACACAGTAAATTCTGTTGACCATGTATAGGAAGGAATAGAGTTCAACTTATTACCTACTGCGTAATTACCATTTCTAACGGGAATACAAAGCAAAGCAATACTACTTTTGTCATTGGTGGGTATGGATAAAAACTGAAGAAATGGATTTGCAAAGTAAAAATCTGCCACTTTGTATTGGGTTTATGTGGTAAAGGTTTGGTAGCAGGGGGGCCACAGGGGTGGCTTCTGTGAGAAGATTCCAGAAGCTACCCCATGTCAGAGAAGAGCCAGCTCCAGCCGGCTCCAAAAGGGACGCACTGCTGGCCAGACCTGAACCAATGAGCGATGTTGTTTGCACCTCTGTGAGAGCAGATTTAAGAAAGGGAAAAACCTGCTGTGCCACAGCAGCTGGGAGAGAGAGGAGTGAGGAACAGCCCTGCAGACACCAAGGTCAGTGAAGAAGGAGGGCAGGAGGTGCTCCAGGCACCACAGCAGAAGTTCCCCTGCTGCCCGTGGGGAGGCCCATGGTGGAGCAGGCTGTCCCCCTGCAGCCCATGGGGTACCACATGGAGCAGATCTCCACGCTGCAGCCCATGGAGGAGCCCACGGAGGAGCAGGTGGATGTGGCCTGAAGGAGGCTGCAGCCCATGGAGAGCCCCCGCAGGAGCAG
>VXAL01016806.1:0-17674 GCA_013399475.1 Chauna torquata
AGGAGATCAAATTACTGAGGCAGTTCCCTTTGTGAACCCATGCTGACTTTGCCTGATAACTGCTTTGCTCTTTAACTGCTTTTCAATATTGTCCAGGATAATCTTCTCTGGAACTTTTATTTCCTTATGTTTGGTTAAGTGGAAACTTTGTGTTATTGCACCTTTTAATTAGTCATATACATGCATGTTACATTTCTTTGTAAGCCCAGCCCATCTTACTTAGTGGTCTTGCAGGTATGATTTCCTCTTCTTTTATCAGTGTTGAAACTCATCACGCCACATGCTATTTAGAATGGAGAAAGCAGAGTTTTTCTGTGTTTCCAGGGAGGAGCATTGCACAGTACAGAAGCTCCATGCTTCTGTAGTCGCTTGCCAGAAAAGAACATGAAATATTTGCATTATGCTATGGTTTTGAAATGAGAAAGGCATGAAAAACCTAGATTTGGGAGGAAGAATTGTTGCCATCTTAGCATATTAAAGGTACATAGAGTGTGGTCTTGGCTTCTACCAAGGAACCAGAGAGAAATTGGACATCTCGAACTTGAAAACGAGATGCAATAGGCTGGCATATAATCTTCCTTACGAAGAGTAAGTACAGAATGCTCACCAAGAACAGACTATAGAAAACAGATGCAGAACATGGAACTGGAAGTCTTTGATACGTGCACTCAGGAATTCAAGGTCTGAATCAGAAAGATTGAATAAAACAGCCTAAAAAGCTATACTGTGCTCTTGCCTCATTTTTGACTGCATTATTGTTTATCCTGCTTTTTACTGTATTTATTGTTTTCTTTCATTATGTTTACGTGGTGGTTCTTCAGACCAAGACAGTCAAGTTGATATCAGGTATGCACAGTGCTGGAGAATCAGCAGACTCAAGTGGACATGGCAAGAGAGTCAACTGAAGGCAGTCACTTCAGACATGGTTGACCCAGGAGCTGAGAGTGCACAAAACCCCTGGAATACCAGTTTATTTTAAAAACAACAACATCATTTGAAGAACTCTCTGTTCAACATCACTCACAGCAGGAGGGATAAGATGCTACATGCCAATAACCTGTTGTAAAGAGATTATGTGAATCTCCCCTGATGCCTTCACATTTCACGTGCGTGGAGCATCAGATCTTAGTTTACCATCAACACTGTACAGAGAGGGCATTGGTTTACAGAGATGCAAAGAGGCAATGGTGTAAACAGCCAGCCCATCCGCTGCTCTGAAGGACCACTTAGGGTAGCTGCCACAACTGATGCTACTTCTAGCCTCCAGCTCCTGGACTTTTCCCGTGACTCCCAGCTGGCATTTTCTCTGTGTCCTATAGACCTCAGTTTAGATGGCCCTGAACATTTTCTGCATTTTTAGGAAAACTAGCCTAAAAGTAAACTAGTCTTGTAAACTGTCTTGTAAACTAGTCTCAGTAAACTGAGGTAAAAACAGGGGCAAGGAGAGCAGGAATTAATCCAAGCAAGTGGAATGGAGTTTTGGTGCTGGATATTGCCTGTTTCCCTGCAAGCAGGGGCTGCCCAAGGCCACTTGCTCTAGCCACATCATCTCCTCTTCAGAAGCCCGGAGGACTCTCTGGGACAATCCAGTGGTAAGACTTAACAGAATAAAAATACTGTGCACCATATTGCTGGAATCTCAGCACAGTTCTCTCTCCTAGTCCCACTGAAGAGTATTATTATTTGTACAAAAAAAGACCATAATGGATCCAGCAAGGCTCAGAAAACTCTGGACATTTGGGTAGAACTCACAGAAGCAGGATGACAGGCATCTGAATGACTCTGCATCTGGACAACAGGCAGTCAGAAGTGACTAGACAACACAGCACCATGGTAGGATCACCAGCTCAAACACAAGATACAACACAAAGGAGAAATTGTGCACATGACTGCTTGGCTCCTGCAATAGTTAGATTGTGTGACCAGGAGAGATGGAGAATTTGTGCGAGAGACAAATGCTATAAGCAAGCAGTTGGAATTGGCAGCTGTTTTGCATAGATCACCTTTGAGAACATTTTAATTATTCCCCAGTTTTAAAGGAATATATTTCCTCCTCTCTCTGTCTTCCGTACCTTACATCGAGCAGCCCTGCCAACTCCAGTGTGAGTGAGCGTAGGGGGCTATTGCTCATTCCTGGCCATATGTTTCTGTCACATGTTTATGTGCACGAGTGACAAATTGTTCTGAGATTCTGAAAAGCTAAGGGAGGTATTGCTGTTCCGCACTCCTACCTCATTTCTGCAGTCACAGCGTTTGCTGCAGTCAAGGCAGCTCCCAAACAGGCAGGGAAAAAGAACAAGACCGACAGGCCAGGCAGATGTGGGCTGTGGAGCAGCACCCTTAAACTGCAGCGGGGAACGCTCTGGCAGTGAAGTGACTTCTCAGTAATTACAGAAGCCCAGTCACTCTGGAGAGAAAAATGTTCCTTTCTGAGAAGGAAAAGCTAGCAAGAAAAATGAAGAAAGTGAAAGTCTGGCATCTCTGCTACTGGCCTTCTTTTTTTTGCACTAAGGATTTTTACACATCTGCAATTAACACTGTGTCCTCTTAGTACCATTGTCCTTAGCCAAGGCGAGGCAAATGAAGCTTAAAGGTGATGCTTCAATTTTCACTGTCTTTCTTTCTTGAAAGAGTAAAGGCCCTATATAAATTTACTTTTAATGTTCATGTTACCTGTTGACAAATTTGGATGCCCACAAGACCTTAAAAGAAATCCTGTGCCACAAGCAGAAGGTGAAAAGAAGCAAACCTCAGCTAGAAGCCAGATGGAAGGGAGAGGTGTAACATAAAGATTTGGTGGATATCACAGAATGAGATGTTCCTTTCAGGAACGTCTTGGTATCCTTGGTACCTGCTTTGACGGTAATAATGATTTCTCCAGGCAGGTATGCTTAACTCCTGAAAATAATGTTGGTAGCCCTTAATTAAGCAGAGGCTGGTCCTACCCACTTGCATCACCATGAAAAGAAGGCAGAAAAATTTTCCTTTCAATGCAGAATGAAAGACTGCAGGTTTCTGCTTTTGGATGTGAAGAGGAGATGGTGGCACAAGTATCTCACTGGAGTTGGGAGATAGCGGGGAGTGGAATATATCTGTCTGACAGTCTGGCCATCCCGTTGCCCATACGTTACAGTATTGGTAGCTATTCTTGAAACCCAGCAAAACAGTTCTTTCCTAGCAATTTGTGATTTGCTAGATGTTTCTCCCAGCTTTCAAGAGATTTCATTTTCTACAAGAGATGTCAGTTGTGCTAAGAGTTTGGTCTTTGCAACACCTCAAGAGAAAGTAACCCATTTTGCACTCTCTTTAATCCATCCCTTCATTTCCTTTGCTTTTTATGTCATAGTTGTTCTCTCCATTGCTTTCAACTGATTTGTCTTCTTGGAAAAATTGCCCTTCCTCCCACTCTACCTTTCTGACTTTCAGTAAATTAGCTGGTGCCTCCATGACAACAAAATTTATCATCTCCTCAAACTGTCTCCATAGGTCTCAGGCAAGCTGTCCATGGGACCTTGTCTTCTCTGACAGCTCTCTTGCTGGTTTTCCTCCAGTACACTTCACCAGCGACTGTCTGCCTGCTAAGTTGAAGGAGACATTTCTGTTGCTGCTTTACCTGATTGTTCTGCCACATTTCCTTCCCTGGCTGTCAATGATTGCTCTCTTTTTATCCTATTTGTTTCACAGACTGCTCTGACTTGATGGATCTCAGTTTTGAACCTTTCTATTTCTTTCTGCAGGCAGCATCCGTGGGTGCATCTCCCCTATCTTTTACTCGTTACATTTTCTCACTGGAGCCCCCCACAAAACTGAATTGAAAGATTCAGTTTTTGCATCCTCTACATTGCCTGCCCATTGCAGACAACTCCACTTCCCACAATGTCTCATAACCTCAATTATCCCTACCCCTTTATCTCCCTGTTCACATCCTGCTTGCCTCACTGGGAACTTAAAGGCACTATTTTCCAAGCAAAACAGACTCCATTCCCCAGGTGTGATGGCTAAAATGCAAGAGGTTATTCAGCTTTTACACTGCTTTCCATCAGTTTAAGACGTTCAACTTAGTAAGGCAACAGATTATATAACTCGGTGTTGCAGATTTATTGCCTTTTTTTTTCCCTCTAATGAAGCCTGACAAGAAAGATTGCTTCCCATATTTCCTCATTTAAAACCATTAACTGTTCCACAAAGTGGGTGCATGTCTGGCTGCAAACGTGCAGTAAGGGTAGAAGAATAGCCATTCGTAACATTCAGCTCGTCAGCCAAACAAGGATTTTGAGAAGATTATTGTTATTACTATTATTATTTGGATACTCTTACCTGATAAGATGTAGAAAAAATGAAGGTGAGCAGACTGCCAGAATACCTGCTAATTAGCTTTAGCTTCCTCCAATATCAGCCTATGAGTGGACTATCATCTGAAATCATTTGGCCTGGGAGGCCTGTAAGACATCATTAACTATCTTGCCCTAGCTGAACACTTTTTGAACCATGGGGATATGTTTATCCATTGACCTTTCAGAAAGAGGTACTTGACAGCAGGAATTCGATATTGATGTCTAGTCACTAGCTCAGACAAAAATGAAAGGCACTTTGGTGGAGAACAATATCTGTACTGTCCAAATGTAGACTGGAGATCAATCAGATTCTCAGCCCAGAAGAAGCAGGCATAACTTCTCCAAGTGAAGGCTGAAGAAGTCTCTTGATTTACAGTTAGAAAAGGAGCCATGACCAGCAAGGTTCTGTCCCCCCACTCCCTATTGAGCAATACATCCTCTAACTGCACAGAAGTAAAAAAAATAAAATAAACCCCCACCACCAACCAAAAAACCACTTTACTAATGATTTGTATAGGCAGAAGGCTGGGCTTTTATCTTTGCTGGGGGAACT
The DNA here is from genome assembly GCA_013399475.1 of Chauna torquata. NCBI lineage: Eukaryota > Metazoa > Chordata > Aves > Anseriformes > Anhimidae > Chauna > Chauna torquata. The sequence goes on from VXAL01016806.1 coordinate 4,888, forward strand.
CTGTGATTCAAGACAGCTGCACTAAGGCTACACAGCTGTCAATCCCCTTTCAAGAGAGAGAACTGTATTCTCATTTATACCCAGCTCCTGGAGAGGATATTTCTGTTCTAAGCATCCTTTGATAACAGTGAGAAGCAGTTGAGTAAGAGGAAAAAGTCTGTGCAGACAGGCTAACTCAAGGACACCTCTGCTCAGTGGAGAGGCAACCATAAGCAGGTCTGTGCTAATGCTCTAACCTAGGTCAGTACCTCTCACCTCAGGTACCAGTATGTCCCTTAATCTGAATGGGTCACAACTCACTCAAAATTTCTGTTTGTAAACAGCTTAGCAACACTCTGCATGCTCCACACACACTGTAGTTTTCACCCACAGCCACACTGCAAATTCCTTTGCCACTAACTGTGCAGCTATCAGCTTCTTACTGCCCTAAATAGCTCCTCTGCATCACGTTTGAACAGCTACCCTGCTCGAAGCTGGCATTCCCAGCCTACAGATATATTAACATTCCTGCAGAACTCCTCAGCCTGGGAAATCTAGAAATAACAGAATGTTTTACTGTTTATTTCTCCAGTGATACAGTTTTGCTATAAGAGACTTCTGGATCTTCTGGAGCTGGTAAAAACAGGAGAAAAAAAAAAAAAAGCAGCATATACAACACTCAAATTCAATAATGCACCATTAGGTTTTCTCACTGATTCATGAACATGTTTGTCATCAAGAGGCTAAGTCCCCAGCATAGTTGTTGCATTGTGTAAGAAGAGCCTGGATAATTCAGCCCTAAACTTAAAAAGGTGGCTCTAATTTCAACTAAAAATACTTTCACATTCCTTCTGCCTTATTCTTAACCACACAGCTTCCATCTCCCAAAGGCACAACTCTTGTGCACTCCCTTCCCTGCTGTCCAGATTCTCTTCAGTCACCAGTTCTCCTAAACAGGACGCAACCCCATGTCCTGGACACAAAGAGTTTCCCCAGCTCTTACCTAGTTCCCAATTTCAAGCCCCAGCTCTCTCCCAGCTGTGAGTGATTCACATTTCACACACACACACACACACACACACACACACACACACCCCTGCAACACTTATTTGATTTCTTCTAGCTTAGGCAAAGACAGGAAAGATTTATGTACTTGAAGGCTGTATTATATATAGTGCATCAGCAGGTAAGATGTTGTATTCAAATATTCTAAGGTGACAAAAAAGACAGCTCTATTCCATTTGCACTGAAGTTGACAATTGTTTTGTATTTCTTCTTGTTTAACTAAAACAAGCTCCAGATTCTTTCTGAACAATCCTTAATTACATTAAATATTGAAGTACATTATATTGAATCGTGTATTTAATGAAGTAAACCTTGTTTATTCCCAAGTTAATCACACAGTGTTGCTTTTACCCAAATTTAATCTGGAGATAGTGTTTTCAGTTTCAATATCTTAACAGCTCTGTATTACATAGAATTTGCAATCTGCTTAACAGGTGTTATAGCTTAAGGCTGGATTTTTCTCTAGTTATAACACTTTCTCTAGTATTTATTGAGGCTCAAGGTTGCAGCAGTCCATACAACGTGAGGGAGTACTTCTGTAAGGTATGGCCCAGCTAGGCAGGAGAGAACATGCTGAACTAGCCTGGTAGGTCTGGAGCCACTAGGTCACTTTGAGAAGCCCACCACACATTTGTTTTCTACAGCCGTCACTTTGCATTGCACCGGCAACCTCAACTTTGCCGCGTGGGCTGCACCCAACAGTCCTTTGCAAAAGTGTGCGGTTTTCATCAAATCACACGTAACGAAGGTCCTCCTTTCAATGCCTCAGAGATAAGACATCACAACACAAATAGTTTCTCCCGTAAGAATACTCCGCTATCAACAAATGCCTACATGAAAACTTTCACCTCATCCCAGAGCATCCACTTACCTACAAATGAAAGACCCACAACAGCCGCAACACCCCAAGGGTTGGTGCAAACTTCTCCCCTTTATGGATGTCTCATCCTCCTAAGGCTGTGCAACAAAAGACCTGTGCAGCAAGTGCTTTTTAGGTGAAAATGAGAAGTGTTGTCCTCCAGTTACTGTGTACTGCAAATGAGAATGTAAACAGCTTATTTGGCAATTGACAGCAGGGTGAAAGTTAGTATCAGCCCATTTTTTCCCATCCTGCCATAATGTTGCACCTTCCACAGCAGAGAAGAGGTGGGAACTCAAGACTTGGCTGAGGCTGGGGAAGAGAGGGTGAGACTGACCATGGTGTGGGACACTGAGGACTGAGCTGTGAAAACTGATGGAAGAGACATCTTTGCTCAGTGGGTGCTCAGTCCCAGGCAGCTGGATACAACAGCCAAAAGGATAAGAGGGACAGAGACTTGGACACAATTAAGGGGAGGATAGTTGTAGTATACATGGTAGAAAAACTATATCACAAATTATATAGCTTGTGACACAAAACCAAGTTACAGGATACTGTACAAAGCGTACTACACAAATGTCAAGGCATCAAAGCTAAACTGTAAACCCAAGAAGACGATGGTTCCGAGGGCAACGCCAAAACCAAGAGTGTACCGTGGATTACACTCACAAAACACAATTATTTCCAGAAAAGTAAAATCCAAGTGGCCAAAAAAACAGACACTTGGTGCCAAACTGCAGTTCAGTGGCACATTTTCCCAAACCACAAGGAACCTGCTGCAGAGAATAGCTCATCTCAACCCCCAAAACCTCCCCTGGCAAGGGTACCCTTCATCCAGCTCATGAGCATTTGTGGTCCATCAGCGATGCCAGCAGGCTCCCTGCCCAGAAGGTGCCTCGGCATTTAGTCAGTCACTCACGTGCCGTTTTGCTGGTTCTCTAGGGTTCATCAGTGACCTTTCCTCCAAAAGGTCTGGTGGTTTCTGAGCCGCACCATGGCATTGAAATCAGCAGCAGCAGCCTTCGGCACTGGTGGAGAAAGTGGTGCCACGTGTGGTTTCTCTTCTTCCTGGCTGACTCCTGTAGCAGGGTAGAAGGCTCTATTTTCTCCAAGAATAAAATGCTCAGGAAACCCTATGTCAAAACTGAGATTCAAAGGGCTGTAGCAGACCAGCTAAATGAGGCAGAGCAAAAATATGCATTAACGTCGTTCACACACAATTCCTTCAACTATTTTTTCTTTTGCAGTCTGTGACCCAGACACCATCAAAATTATAGTTCTGTGACCTGTCATTGTATTAAAACAAAACAAAAAACAAATAAACAAAAACAAAACAAAACAAAAAAAGTAAAGGTCAAGATAGTAATGATCTCCTTGAAATGTCTTCATGTCCCACACCTCCTAGGTAGACAAGCTGGAGATAAATTCTTTCTTTTACATTAAAAAAAAAAAAAAACTCACTTTGCATAGTGTTTGATTTAAAGAACTAATATCATTTGGAATTGCTGGCTTATTACATTTGTTAAAAAAGATAATTTTTTTCATACAGTGTTTTTTGCCTTCTCTGTAATAGATTCTGGTAACTTTAACTCGATTTTTTTTTTTTAAACTTGGGATTATTTTCTGCTATTACCCAACCAACTTGTAGTTGGCTATTGATTCATTCAAAGCCTCTTAGTATCTTTCAACACTTCTAACAGGATTCTAATAAGAAAACATTTTTTTTCTTTCCACCAACATATCTTGAAGAACATAATTTGGAATTTTAAATGTTCTCCAAGCCCACTTTCCTATGGTTTATGAGCCTCTCCTAACTTCACTCATCTGGAGAAAAATGGCTGAGGCACATAAGACTCCAGTAGACAGTACTTATTGGTAGTTACGACAAGCCACACAAGTGATATCACTGAAAGTTCAGTATTTTGAGACCAGCACTTATACAAATTTTATGCTAAAATGTCTCTGTAAAAATAAAGTCCATTGGGATTTTTTAGGAATGAGAATATTTTTCCTGGAAAAAATATTAGCAACACTGCAAGAGCTCTATGTCAACTCTGGGGACCCATTTAGATGAAACCAAAGATGAGGAGGTGACCAGCCAGCTCAGAGACATCGAAGAGGATTAGAAAATCCTATTCCTATGTTGCTGATTTTGTCATTAGCTTGCTGGCTTGAAAAATCCTGGTGTGATCTGGAACCTGTTCTTCACTGGCCAGCCGTGACCACAGACTGTTTCCATTTTATGGCTTATTGGCAGCATTTGTAAAACTGCTAATGTGTGAGTACATTTTCTGATAACTTGAGTCAAGTGCTGCAGACACTTAAGTCTCATGAGAGCATCCCGTGTAATATAGGTATGTATATGTAATGCTTTTGCATAAACCGTACATGTGTACATCCTCTTGCTTTTCATCTGCTGTAAAGCTGGTGTTCATCTGCATCATTCAATACATAATTATTAACTTATTTTTAATGTGTGCACTTCTTTAGCTGTCATTTTTTAACAGCTTTTTGCTCACATATTACAATTCACATTAGCTGGTGTCCCCTGTGTTTGATACATCATTTTAGGAATACCATAATCATTTTCTGCTGGCATCTCCACCACTTTCAGTCATAAAAATAAAATTTACCTTTAGAACCATTACAACAGGAGATTATTTATGAAACACTAAACAAGAAGCTCTCCCTCCCTTCAAAAATTGACTCAGACACGAATGAAAGGAGTAATCATGGGTGATAATTGCATTGTCTCATTCCATTTTCTTCTGAAATCTTATTATAGCTGTCCCAAGAAAACATGCGCTATACAATCTTAGCAATGAAATAGTAGTTCTAAAAGCTAATTGTCTATAAAAATCTAGAGATGATCCTCTAGTCCTCGGAAATAGGGAGCTAATTGCGCTGGTGTGCCACTTCATGGAGATAATCACCAGAATATTAAATCCAGGTTCAGAGTACTGACTTTTCCATCTTGTAAAGTGTTGGAAGAATGAAAACACATTAAAATATTGCCGTGAGAGTGTTCAAACACAGAGATGACTTCTCATTCTTTATGGTTCTGTATCTGGTAGAAAAATGCATGCAAGATCCAATGGTTAAAAACTGATGAAAAATTCCAGGGTCTGAGGTAAGACGATGACACAAGCTGGTCATCGTGGTACCTTCTAGCAAATGAAGAAAACAATAAGATATTTCCAAGAATTCCTGCCTAGAGAGGAAACTAGAATGGAGAAGAAAACTTATCACCCGTGTTACGCACAATTAATTTTTTTGTTGCTCCGTTGATCATCTTTCATGCCACGGTAGCTACCTCAAATTGCAGTAGCAAGGTTTTTCCAGAGGTTCTGATCAAAGGCCAGACCTGGAAAGGGGCTGTTCACCCAGCAAACCTTGCCTTCCAGCTATTGCAAGGCAGCAAAAGAAAGCAACAAGAAACATTGCTGATCACCAAGGGAAAGGAGGATATTAAAGATAGAGTCTGAAATGCTTTATGAGTCAAATTTACCCCTGCTGAAAGAAAATGCATCAGCTCTGTTTGGGAGTGGCTGAAGAAAGCGTTAAGAAAGGAACATGAAACAATATCATAAATTATCCATTGTTTTCCCCAGCTTTTCCTGCAGAAAGAAACCATTAGGAGGCTTAATTTGGACTCAAGCCCACCACTTAACATTGCCTCTGCTACTACCCTGGCCCCAAGTGGATGGCACAACAGAAAGTCCAACAGCTGAAATGCTTTGGGAATTCAGCTGACACAGATGTATCACTGATGACAGGTATCGCGTGGATGTCTGTGATGCAGAGCGGCAGTATAGACATTGGGAATTTCTATGTAGAAAATGTTTAGTAGACCAGTAAAAATACACAGGCATGAAATACCATACACCTGTATTTTATAACAGAAAGAACCAACCATGCTCATCTCATGAAAAAGAGAAGAAACAACCCTGAATTCAGTTATATACATCCTAGCAGACAAGCTTCATAATTATTCATCTTCACAAATGAGAGTATGGACTGATAAGTATAATCTCTTCAGACTAAAATTTAACTCTGCTTGCTGCTAAGATAGAAGAGGTTCCATAAATGAAAATGTATGTAGGAAAATAATATCTAGAAATTTATCTGACTTGAAGATCACTGTATATATGCAAATCGTTGTGTAAAAACAGAAATTACATAAACGCTTTTTTTTTTTTCCCAGAGAAAAAAATCAGCTGCAGTAATTAAGATCACAGTGATTTAGTGAAATGCTGCTGCCTAGGTCAGATCACAGAACCGTAATGGTCTCTCAGTTCTAGTCAGAGCGTGAACAGTACAAAAGTTAGAGAGAGAACTGAAGACAACGGAAGGTTAACTGAAGGCTTGTGGAACTGATTAAGTGTGAAGTATAGTTTAAAAAAATATCTGATTGTCTTTTATTTTCACTGGAATACCCTGGGGATAAGGGCAAGTGATCTTTTTATGCGGGAGAATAGCATTTCTCCTGGTAGTCTTGAAAAGGGTAATCCTAGGTTTTGACCCAAAATTGTTCTGAGCGAGTGTCAGATTTAGATTCTGTGCCTTTAAAAATTGGCAGTTTAACAAAAAATGTCAAGCTGCATAATTTCCCACTGGCTAGAAAAATACTGCTGATGATTTCTCAGGTGGAACTGAGCAAAAATCCTTATCTCACTCAAACAGCAAGTATTTTTTTTTTCTGTGTTTTATAATAAGAACTCAGGTGCATTCTTTGCTTTTCCTAATATGACAGACTATATATAACATGACATCGGTAAATCCTGATTCCTTATTTCTATTGCTGATTTTTAAGAGCCGCCCCCAGCTCCCTTCCCACCGCACATCTTGGTTACAGGATTGAACATTAATCTATAAAAAATCTATAAAAAAAGACCTAGCATTCAATTACTACAAGCTCAATACAGATTAATTCTTCTACAGCTTCAGCTACACAAAATCCCTGAACTCATCCCTCAAGCAAGGCTGTTGATAAATAAAACCAAAACATTTCCACTGGACTTTTCAGGTTGTATCACACAACCTGATGAAATGAAGCCCAGAACGAATGGACATGGTCTAAAACCACCGTCCCCTACAGCTCAAAGCCATGGTCTTTAAGTTAGCGCATCCATCAGCTGATAACAACTTCAAAGACAAAACAGAGAGGGACACGTGTCAGACTTGAACGGCACCAGGTTTCTAATTTGAAATGTTTACATTGAGGCAGAAAACCTGAGCGGGGTCTTTTGGGACAAAAGGGTAAACTGTAAATACTCTATAAAAACACCTAAAAAAGAATTAAGCAAATAGGAAATCATACTCAGCCTTGCATGGTTTAAAGCATGGACTTCTAAAGTGATTCTGCTTTGAGGATCTGCAAGCACAATGATACTGAAGTTGTAAATGGATGGTATTGAGAACAGAGGCAGCAGAAATAAAAGGAGAGTCAAAAATAGCTCAAAATGGGCCTCATCAGAGACCTTGGACTTGATCTCCATAAGCACACTGACATTTTGTCAGCTGGCACCCCCACCAAACATTATCCCGAGGTTTCACAGTCCTAATAACACCTTGGTCCAGTTTGTTGAGCTACAGTTATATTTACCAGATCCAGGAGATCTAGCTCACCTGAAATCAGGAAGGGAAAAAAACAACACAGATTTTGTTGGTACAGTCTGTCTCTGGGAAAACATCAAAATCATTATAGAAGAAGTGCATTTTTAATTGCCTCAGGGCTTGTGTTGGACCCCAGAACCTAGGATGACTCTTATAATCAGGACCAAAAGTCCTAAGAAACCCAGCTGATACAACTGAATTCAACCGAAAGGATGAAACGTGTGCAGGTTCAGAAGCAGAAGCACTATGCTGTTTCTCTGCAGAAACAAAATAGGTATTTTGCTATTCCTGAGGAGCCAATTCTCTTCTTCATAGTCTGCTTTTTTCAGCAAGTGGAGCTGAAATTTTAAAAAATGTTCTTGTAAAGCCAAGCAAGTGCTAACTAATATTTATCATGTTCTTTGGCATAATAGTTAGATACTTTGGTTAAAAAGAATACATGCTGTTGGTCTCTCTAAATAAATGATTTTAAATAAATAACTGAAACTAGGGCTGTTGGACAAACGAAAAAAAATGAAAGCAGAACAAAAGACAAGCGAAACATCAGCTCTGCAAGAAAATGGTGTCCAAATTTAGTCTGTGCAATTTTTGTTGGAAGAGAGAAACTAAAATTATCTCCAGCTAAACCAAGGCTCTTGTATCCTTGTCATTTAGAAAGTCTTTCAGTGACATGCAGGCAAATGCTAGAACTGACAATTATTTGCAACATTAAAAAAGAATAACAAAAGAGAGGTTATAGGGAGAGTTATTTGTCATGCTCATCCGGCAGCCCAAATGAAATGAGATTCTGCAGAAGTGCCCAGGCACTGTTTACAACAGGAATCTTCTCTGGAAATAGAATTTCATTTCCCTTTGCTACGCCATAATTAGGAATGTCAAATTTCTTAGAAAAAAACTAAGGCATGGAAAAAGGAAAGGTTTCACTTCCTCTTTTTCCTTAAAAAATGAAAATACGAGTAAGAACTGAAATAGCAGTCTGCAATAAATATTTGCTTGCTCAAGCTAAAATTTATTTACATTTTGGAAAGCATAGAATGCATTGTTCATACCTAGTAAGTTTATAGAAAGTATATTTGGGTCTGTTAAATTTTTTTTTTTTTTTTTTACTTTTTAATGATGATAGGTTATCAGAAACAGCACTCTGATGCACACTGAATAACCTAACCTGAGACACTGGTAAAATAGGAAAAATTTAAAAAATGCTGCAAGTGGAAAGCAATCATAGCTGAGCCATACAGGAAAAAGAAAACACTCAGATGTTACAAACACACAGTAGTATGTGGATTGTGGATACTGAAGCATATCATATTTCTGAGAACAGTCTTGGAAAATGAATTTAATATAACAATATATTCATTGTAATGTACTTCACAATGCACAATGTATGAAGCCACAATAAATGTGATACAAAAGAAAGCAAACAAACAACAACAAAAACAACACACACAAAAACACATGCACACACAAAAAAAGCAGAAACCAGAAACTGTCTATAGCTACGCTGACTTTTTGTACACCAGTGGTGCTGGTTGTTTTGGTTGTTCCTGATTTCTGCCCTAAGGCACAGGAGCTTCCCACGCACCCAGGTGCTGCATGCGTGATAGAGCTGGCTGACAAAGCACGCAGTCTCTCCCCCTGAAGAGAAATGCTCCTATTAAAATGCGGTCTTGGGCCATGTTGGAACAAGATGTTTCCTCTTCCCTTTTGTCATTTTAATCTGTTTCGCGAGCAGAATATTCTAAGGAAATTTCATTTTGGAAACGTTTCTGTAACGAAATACATCACCGGTGCTCTGTGGGGTGTCGGTGGCACTGACCCCACCGCTTTCAATTCGCAGCTGCCCGGGATCCCAAGCCCTTGGCTTGGGGTTCGTCTGAGGCTGCCGGAGCGTTTCGCTTCCCGGGGAAGCGGGCAGAGCCCTCCTCGCCTCTGCAGGCTGCTGCTGAGAAAGGGCTGGGGGAGCACCGAGCCCCCGGCTCCGGGGTGATCCACGACGCCTCCAGGCGCGGCCGGGCTACACAGGGCTTCATCAGCCCCCACGTGTTTCAGATGAGGCTCAGCGAGCGGATCTGGGAACGAATTAATGTTCTAAATTAAATTTTGCTTCCGACCAGATCTCCTCCCGCGCGCCAGCCCGGGGAGGTGCGTGGATCTGCGCGCCCGTACGTCTCCGGTACAGCTTGCTCGGGCAGCGCCTGCGGGACACCACCCTCCGAGGCAGCCGGCCGCCCGCAGGCTGGCACTCTCCAGCCCAGAATTTAGCCCAGAAGTTGCGTTTTTCTTGAGCTCGCCGCACCCTAGTCAGTTGCCATGGCAACCCGCGACTGACTGTCGGATGCCGCTCCTGTTAGGACACAACTGCATCGGCAAGGGACCGGTTGGTACAAGGCGAAGACGCGCCTCACGGCCTGCAAGCTCCAAGGTGAACGAAGAGCTCCGGCCTTACCTGCGCCAAACCGCCGCGCCCGGAGCTGTTACTCCCGTACCAACCCCAAGTAGCCAAGCACCCGTCCGAACGCCGCACGCTGCGTGCATTGAGAAAGAGCCCTCAGAGCACTCGGTTGTGTTGCCGTACGGGTGGCAGCGGCGTTACCTATGCAGCAACAGCACCACGGGTGTTCTACCAGGAAATACTCTCACTCCAGCACCTCAAGAGGCACCTCCAGGTTGCAGGGCGAGCGGGTGTTTGTTGGAGCTTTTCAGTTGCCTCCTGTTTTAAAAGGCGTAATGTGGGCTCTTTCTTACACACCCTGCGGCGGGCGCCTGGAAACCTTCCTTCTCCCGCAGCTCCCGCCTGTTCTCCGCCCAAGCACTCACAGAAAGCCCTCAGGGGCAGGGCCCCAGCCACCCACCACGTCTTGGGCTCGGGGTCTTCTGCCTCCTTCGTCCCTACACCGAACCGCACCGCGGGGAAAGAGGTTGTGAAAAGCGGGACGAGAGAAATCTTTTTTCAAACGAAATTATCACCCTCATTCAGTTTCTCATTTCCGTATCCTTTGCCCGGCTCTCCTCTGCGAGCGTGTCACAAGCCACATTGAGAGCCTGCGGGCAGCAGTCAAACCCATTCAACGCAGCGACACGAAACGCTCGCGACCTGAACGAAGAAGCCGGGTTTTGGAGCAATTGGAGGGATTTTCAGCGCAGCGCGGGAAAGCGCGCAGCGGCTGCCACTGGTGACCCGTGGGGCCGCCAGAGCAGGCGCGAGTGGTGGCTCTGGGAGAGGCGGGGGGCTCCTGCCCCGGCAGGGGTGCCGATGGAGCTGCTGCCTGTGACCCCGGGTGCGCCGGGACCGAGCAGCAGCTCCTGCCACGGGGGGTTCGCGCGCTTCAGCACGCTCCTTGCACGACCCTGATGTGCAATGACAGCAGGTGCACAATGTCATTCGTTTTTTAAAAGAAGGAGAACTCACTTGAGAAAAATCAGAGAGAATTTTGGAGTGGGTCTTATATTTCAAGTCCTGGAGCCTGTAAAGCGTCAGTAGCGCAACCAACATTCAAGCCATACATACATGGCTAACATACACAGGGTTTACCTAAAAGGCTATATTCTCTTAAAGATTTACAGAAACCTTCCTTGCTCTTTATAATCCCAGGTAAAATAACCACAAAGTACTTTAGAGCACAGTATTTTCTCTTTGAAATGCTCGTGAAATGAGACAGATAACAGTCCCAGATATTTTTTTTAATGTACTAAAGTGCTGAATCAACATCTCATACCTTAGAGCTAACTGCTGACAACCATGACAACATTAATTAATTCAGCAAGAATTTAAATGAGAGCACTAACCCATCTTGCATATAATTCTGAGTGGCCATCACGCTCCAATGAATAGAAATCTAGCCTAGCAACTGAGAAGGTGTGGTGTTCAACTCACCGCAAATAGTATCCTGCATTAACTATTATTCTTTTAGATGATTTAACAATTACAGGTTGATTTTCAATGTATTTTGGTCTTAATAAAATTTCTTTAGATATGCATGGGGATCCAATACAAAGGTGAGGAGCAGATATACAAGAAGCACTGTATATGAGATAGATATGGAGCACCAGACTCTCAGTACTGGTGAATCTTGCTCAGTGGTGCATGCATCTCTGTAAACAAATGAGATCTGGAGAACAAAGAGGGTCCATTAAAAATTAATATACTAATTATAGGTCATGAAGCGACTGTATTCAATTAGAAAAACAGCGAGATACTTACTAGAATACGAGGGTCCATGGTGGCTGGTTTTGAAGGTGCAGAGTGGCACAGAGCTCTCGGCCAAGGGTCAGCAAGGCTGTCAGTGCCCGCCGAGGTTTTGCCCCGCTGCTTCATGCTGGACGCGGAGGGGACATCAGGGTATCACATCAGAGAGGGAAGTGATGGAGCGTGGAGATGAGCGCACCTGAAACGTACACACAAATCCCCCCCGCAGCTACTGAATGGGAGGCTTGCTTGTGTTTGTCGGCACAGCAGACGTGTCCTGGAAAGGACTGGAGCATGGAAGTGCTTGGTGCTGCTAAAAATTTACAGCTGCGGCTCTTATAGCTCTCCCACTGCCAGTTTCTTACTCCCTCCTAGCTCTCCATCTTTCACTACTCACCAGGAGAAAGAAACAGTAGCTAAGTGCCAGCTTGCATGGGGTTAAGGGCAGCTCAGGCGGGAGGAAATACTGGAAACAGGGTCTGAAAATTGAGTCGTACCAGAGGGGAAGGAGAAGACCCGCAGAACTGTTTCAGAGCAACTGCACGTCCCTGGGATTTGTTTTCTAATCAGTAACAAGCCCGTTAACTAACTCTAGTTAGAGGGTTTTTCACTGAAATGAGAACTGCCTAAATTGGTAGTTGTCAGGCCTGACTTGGAGCAAATCTGTCAGATTCCACAGATTTGTGTACAGCCCTCCTCCAGAAAAAAAAAAAAAAAAAGAAAGAGAAGCATGGTGTGGTGGTTTTACCCAGCTGAACAGTGGAGCTCCACCACAACCGCTCTCTCACTCCCCCCTCCTAAAAGGAACGGGGAGAAAATACGGTGGACAAGGGCTCAAGGGTTGAGATAAGGACAAGAAGGCTGCTCACTAATTACCATCACGGGCAAAACAGACTCGGCATAGGGAGATTAATATAATTTATTGCTATCACCAGCAGACTAGAGCAGTGAGAAACTAAAAGCAAACTAAAAACACCTTCCCCCCATCCACCCTCTTCTACCTCCTCCCCCCGAGCAGCGCAGGGGAACGGGGAATGGGGGCTGCGCTCAGCCCATATCGCTGCATCTCCGCCGCTCCTCCG
>VXAL01016806.1:17734-32180 GCA_013399475.1 Chauna torquata
GGGGGCTCTCCATGGGCTGCAGCCTCCTTCAGGCCACATCCACCTGCTCCACTGTGGGCTCCTCCACGGGCTGCAGCGTGGAGATCTGCTCCATGTGGTACCCCATGGGCTGCAGGGGGACAGCCTGCTCCACCATGGGCCTCACCACGGGCCGCAGGGGAACTTCTGCTCTGGCACCTGGAGCACCTCCTGCCCTCCTTCTGCACTGCCCTTGGTGTCTGCAGGGCTGTTCCTCACTCCTCTCTCCCAGCTGCTGTTGTGCAGCAGTTTTTTCCCTTTCTTAAATCTGCTCTCACAGAGGCGCAACCAACATCGCTAACTGGCCCAGCTCTGGCCAGCGGCAGGTCCCTTCTGGAGCCGGCTGGAGCTGGCTGTGATCTGACATGGGGCAGCTTCTGGAATCTTCTCACAGAAGCCACCCCTGTGGCCCCCCTGCTACCAAACTTTTACCACATAAACCCAATGCACATGGTAACATGTTGAGTCATGATCAGATGATAAGATCTTGCTTTAGGAGTAGCATGTGCCTATTTTTCAAAGTGAAACATCTCATTGTGCCCATTATTAGTGGTTTTTTGGACTTTAATTTGCTCTACCAGCAAATGGAAATGAATCAAGTGGGGAGCACTGATAGAAAGCTCTTAAAAGTCACAGAGAGGGCAGATGGTACCTTTTCTTCAAAAGAAAAGAGCAATTACAAATAATAAAAGGAACATTTAAAATGAAGGTAAATAAATCTCTATTACTCTAAAAAATAACTCAGACTCAATAGTAGAGGATGTCACTGAAAAGAGAAACCGGATGCTTCCACAGATAGATGTGTTTGAGTAGGTTATAATTCATGAAAATGGTTTTAAATTGATTTAGTCCCAGGTTTCAAAGACAAAATCAATCTCTGTTTAGGCAGGGCAGATTAGCCTACACCTGCCCTCCGTGCTATTTCCTGTACTTCGGCTGAGGACTCTTGAAGCAATGTGACTGTGGAGGAGGAGGGATACAGGCTCTGACCTAAGCTGTGTGATAACTGGCACCTTATTTTTTTGACAGTGCAACACAAACCAGTGGAGCACGGAAGGAGGATTCCCAAGAATTGTCAGCGGTCTTTGCATCAGGCCCCAGCCTCACAGACTGTACCTGGCTCAGTGGTATCTTTCCATACAAAAACAACTTTGCAGGTATCACCACTCAGCTTTCCAAGACAGCGTCCCTGAGCATATTCTCCCACCCCTTGCACACAAGCACGCACACCTCCAACGATATCTATTTTAAACCCTTATTTCTGGAATTTCTTCCTCAAAGTGATCCTCTAGGATGATCTCAAAATGCTTAAGACATACACAGTATTCTACCTTAAGGTTTTATTGAAGCTACATTTATCTACTGCTTGTGAAGATTTTACTCCAAAGGTAATGCAGGACAGTGTCCTTAGTGAGCCTTGTCCTACCTCCTTCAGGGGAAGAAGGCACAAAGGAACAGAGCTTAGGCAGATAACTGTTTGAACAGGCTCAGCATCTCTGACATTTAAACAAGAGAATGCTTCCTACAGCGACCATCTGCCCAACCTTCAAGACACCAAATTATTTGCCAGGAATCACAGCAACACATCAGCAAAATTGCTTTTGATGTTTGCAACAGTCTTAAGAAATATCCTTCTTGAACATACTCTGTATGTATAGAATTGTGTATAATACAGAAGTGAGTTCAATGACATCCGAACCCTGGCGTTAGATGCATGCTCTTCATTTTAATCGATTTTCTTCCTAGGATGTAAACATTTACAGCAAGCTGTTGCAGGACAGAAACACAGCAGAATCAGAGAGGACCAGCTTAAGCAGACCTTCAGTCTTTGATTCACATACCAGGAAAATAAGGTGCACCCCAAATTCTCGCTCACCATCCTGCCCATCGAATTTGGGCTGTTAATATGGTAACTGGAAACTAAAGGTTTTGGATGTGTACCTTTCAGTGTCCAGCTAAATCAGCTGGTCATTCGATGCGTAACAGGAGTATTATGGCCTGCTACCTGTTGGTCTTTCCCTCTCGTTGGATTTACTGAAAGGAAGAACGATGGTCTATCACCATGGCAGTAATCAAACTGGCGTAAAGTACACGTCCGCCGGGAGGAGTGATCGTACAAACGCAGCTTGAGCGGGAGAGCTAGAGCGAGCTGCTGCGACATCACCAACCTCAAAGCCCCACGTCCAAAACCAGACCCTGACCATAAGGTTGCTTCTAAAGCTGTGACGCTTGGGATCGTGGGATGGTTTCATGCTTTTTGGCCTTTTTATTTTATCTTATTTTGCTTCTGAGTACATTTGAATAACATTTTCAGTTTTTCCCGTTGTTGCTACAATCTCTAGAAACGTACCACTGTCCCTCTAGCTCCTGCCAACAGTTCCTGTTATTGCATGTTTCGGGGAATGGAGACTTAACCAATTACCTGAAGGTCTATGAAAAAAAGACAGAAACACAATGGATATCTTAGTTTTAGAAAAACTGCTTGAAAACCTTCATTGAAGTTCAGAAAATCTTTCAAGTATTAAACTTTTGCCCTCATCGAGGTTCAACCCTCCTTTTAATTAGTAAACCCACATCTAAGCATCTGGAAATAATTAATAATTAGCCTTTGAATAAGTAAGAGACCCTGTGACAATAATGTGCTTGTTGGGGAACTGAAAAAAAAGATATTTACAAGATTGTTGCTTTTGTTCTGTATTGTGCGGTCCTTGCTGGCAATTGCTACGACTAAAGCAAAAGTAGCAGAAGCAGCTTTTCTATTTTTAGAAACAAAGACATCCAAAGTGATGATTTATAAAACCTCTCTAGTGAAGACAAAGGCTATCATCTCCATATATTTACTTGAGAAAGAAAAAACAATTGAATTACAAGCAATATGTATACACGTCTCGAAGAGATGTTTTTACTCTTTATATGCAATTAACTAATTAAACAATTGATTTTTAAAATACTTTTTTTTTTTTTTTTTAAACAGGGAAGTGGACCAAGAAGGGCCATAAAAAATTCTCCATGAGGAAAGACGCTGAATTTGAAAAAGCCCCACAAAAACGTTAATCTGTGGGGAAAGAGGAACAAAAATGCAGCACAGCAGGGGGAGACTCTTAGAAGTTTTATTCCTTAAAAGCCAAGGTCAGCTGTTTGCAACTTTTGCATTAGTTTGTTTTCAAAAGGCAGAAGTTAATAATTTCTAAGAAGAACCTCAGGCTGCAGTAGAAACACCATGGTCATTCATTTTGGAAGCAGATACGTCTCAAGTATCATCTTCAGTGGTTCATCTATAGAAGACCTAACAGCTACATCAAATTCTGTGCTGTTGTGCTTCCTTCACAGAAATGCTCCAGACCCGTTGCTGTGAAAGGTCTACCACGGTGACAGGTGCCACACACAACAGAAACACAGCTCTGTTCCTCTTGCAGCTGGCAGCTAGGCCAGAGCAAACAACCCCACTAATACACACACCAGGTACGCTATACAGTAAATACATACAGATCTTTAAATCTAATGAAAGGAGTACTATGTTCTAAAAATTCAAGGCTAATTTACTTTTGATAGTAAAAGCATTGCTCAGTGCAGTGCTACATGCATTAAGATGTGAACAGTTCTAGACCAGTTTCCACCACCACCACCACACACACAAAAAAAAAAAAGCCTACCACAAAATCATGGAATATTCCATTTATTTTCTTGCTAGTCTAAAAATGCTTGTCCAAAATGATGTCATGAGGAAAAAAACAATGTTTTGTTCCCTTCTCCAGCACCAAGACTGCTTGGACAATCTTCCTCCTTTTGTCACCAGTAAAGAGAAATACCCATATCAGAGATTACTTTCACTCCATACCTTAAGAAAAAAAAAAAAAAAACCAACTTACCTTGACTTCTCTCACTCTGCCTTAGTCATGTAGATATGTTCTCAAAATGCTTACCAGATTTGCATCCTCTGTTGCACTGACCTCCTCTGGGTGTGAAGTCTCCCATTTTACACAACTCTCCAGTGTTCTGAAACATTCAGTTTTCTCAGCACCCTCTGCCTCCAAAATCTTCACTCCCCCACAATTATTTCCTCCTTTCCTAAATTCACTTCCCTGGACTGCTTTTGAAGCTTTTATACTTTGCTCTTCCTCACTCATTTCCTATCTTCTCCTGACCAATTTTTCTTCTCAACCATTTTATTCCTTCAAAAAAAAAAAAAATCCCTATCCATCTCCTTGCTCTTTTCCACTCCTCTCACACTGTACTTTCCTTGCCCTTTTACTGCCAACTGGGTTCCATATAATTCCCATTTCTCTTTCCTCACAAATCTGTCTCTTTCTCCATCTCAGAGTCTTAGTTTTCCCATCTCCCTCTATTGCTGTGATTTATATCCCTTCTCCAAGTCTTTTTAGCATGCCTGCATTGCAACAGGAATCAGTTCCCTGCAAGACTCAGGGTGTGAAGTCTCCCACTCTGGTACCCTTGTCCATCTGATTTTCAATCCTTCTTGGCATTCTCTAATTCCCGATGGAGCCTCTTGGCACCTGCATCCTTGGCAACAACAGCCATTGAGCAAAGCTGCTCTGTTCCATGTTCTTTTTTCTTCCTTCACTTCCTCTTGTCCGTTGCCATCCAAAACCATATGGAGGATGGGTAGAGCCTGTTACCCCTGGGACTCAACTGCCTTCCTTTCCAAATAACTACTCCCAGGAAGTAACACAGAAATTTTCAAATTCACATTCCTCTAGATAACTTACACTACACTTTCTCTGCTCTAAATCCAGTGGAAATTAAGGTATATCTGCTGTTGTTGCAAAGAACGCACACTCACGGATCTATCAGTGAAACAGAACTATTTCACCAGCACTACAGATTCAAGCACGGAGCATATGAAGTGGCACTATACTAAGGCTGACAGAGACAATTTTGTGTATGTATGTGGGGGTACAATGGGGATAATGGGGATATGGGGATACAATTACAAGGTGATAAATCAATGGTTGCACAAAGAGAAAACATGAGACTACTTAAAACAACCAAATCTTTTAATTAGAAAGCAACAAACATGCAAACAGCAGGTATAGAAATTTATTTGAACCAACGTTTTTACTATAATGAAAGTTACTTTAAAACATTGATCCAAGCTCCCACATTTGCAGGTTAAGGAAAATATTGCACTTTGCATCTTCTAGCACCCCTCATACATGGCAAAACATTTTAAAAACATTTTTGCTTATTTTACTTGCACACTCTCCCAAAGTCATGCACACAGTCATTCAAAAACAAAAGGTTAGGTTATCCAAAAGCAATACCTCAGAATTGCACTAAAGCTCTGTAAGGAAAAATATAATTAATGTCTTATACAAATTCCATTAACGTCTAGGTGCTTGCACACAACTGCCAGTTACTCTTCATCTTCATTTTCATTCTCCTGACCAGATCCTTCTGATCTGTCACCTTCCAATCGGTCTGTAAGGCACAGAGAAGATTTAGTAAAGAGACCTTCTGAAGTTTTGGGGTATTGACAATGCTTATAATTTAGTATGTCTCTGGGCTATCACACAATGCACAGTGGCTGTGGGTCATACAGTAACAGAACCATGAAAGAAGCTGAAAATGGACTGACCACAGAGATTGGGTAGATATGTTATAAGAAGAAAGAAGAACAGTGAGAGCAAAAGCTCTAAAGGACTTCCTGGCATAAAAGTGAATTTTGTGTACAAAAGGAGAAACCTTGCAGGTGCTGACTGGCTGTCAGCACAGGAAAGATGAATGCAAGCATATTAAAAAGAGACAGTGAATCCAAGGGATTGAGAATACTGTGCTGAGGAGCTAAAACTAGAATAGCTGCAATTAGAAATTTGTATACTCCAGAAAACCAGGGAACTGCATTCATCACATCACTGTATTCATCAGAAAAAAAAGTACTTTTTGATTTAAATGTTTAGAGAAAGGCAAACACAGAAATGTGTGTGGGAACATGACTGATTCAAGATGTATCACTCAAACAACATGCACTGTCAGGTTAAGAAAAACTCCACCCAGCAGTAACACAGAAATCATAATAAATGAAGAAAAATGCCAGCTAATATATTCATTTACAGCAGAGGTTAGGCTCACCACTGAGCTGGATACAGTGGCTTTCCTCTTCCTTTCCTGGCTGTCTGCTCCTCACAGATCAGTGAGAGGTGAAAAAGGAGGAGCAGCAGCTGCTGCCAAGCAGAGCTTCCCTCCTGCCTCACTGTTACAAGCCCACTTCTCTGCTCAGCCAGTTCTGGACTCCCCAAGTTCAAAATCTAATGTCACTGTCACCCTCATCTACAGTTCCACTAGGTTTCTACCCCATGAGTCATTACCAGCCGCCCAAAACTTCCCCTCCCTGCTTCCTACCCAGTACCATGTCTCCACTGTCCTACATCTTCAGTTTCACAGAATCACAGAACCAACTAGCTTGGAAAAGACCTCTGAGATCAATGAGTCCAACCTATGACCTAACACCACCCTGTCAACTAGACCATGGCACTAAGTGCCACATGTGGTCTTTTCTTAAACACCTCTGGGACAGTGACTCAATCACCCCCCTGGGCAGCCCATTCCAATGCCTAATCACCCTTTCTGTGAAGAACTTCTTCCTAATGTCCAACCTAAACCTCCCCTGGCACAGCTTAAGGCTGTGTCCTCTTGTCCTATTGCTAGTTGCCTGGGAGAAGAGACCAACCCCTACCTGGCCACAACCTCCTGTCAGGTAGCTGTAGAGAGTGATAAGGTCTCCCCTGAGCCCCCTCTTCTCCAGGCTAAGCAACCCCAGCTCCCTTGGCCGCTCCTCACAGGACTCGTGCTCCAGACCCTTCACCAGCCTCACTGCCCTTCTCTGGACACGCTCCAGCACCTCAACATCCTTCCTAAACTGAGGGGCCCAGAACTGGGCACAGTACTCAAGGTGCGGCCTAGCCAGTGCCGAGTACAGGGGAATAATCACCTCCCTAGTCCTGCTGGCCACACTACTCCTGACACGGGCCAGGATGCTGTTGGCCTTCTTGGCCACCTGGGCACACTGCTGGCTCTGCTGGTTCAGCCTGCTGTCAATCAGCACAGGTCCCTTTCTGCCTGGCCACTCTCCAGCCACTCCGTCCCCAACCTGTAGTGCTGCATGGGGTTGTTGTGGCCAAAGTGCAGGACCCAGCGCTTGGTCTTGTTGAACCACATACCGTTGGATTCAGCCCATCTATCCAGCCTGTCCAGGTCCCTCTGCAGAGCCCTCCTACCCTCCACCAGATCGACGCTCCCTCCCAACTTGGTGTCATCTGCAAATCTGCTAACGGTAGATTCGATCCCCTCATCCAGATCATCAATAAAGAAACTAAACAGGACTGGGCCCAACACTGATCCCTGGGGGACACCACTAGTCACTGGATGCCAACTGGATGCAACACCATCCACCATCACTCTCTGGGCCCAGCCATCCAGCCAGTTCTTAAGCCAGCGAAGGGTGCACCTGTCCAAGCCGTGGGCTGCCAGCTTTTCCAGGAGTATGCTATGGGAGATGCTGTCAAAGGCTTTGCTGAAGTCCAGGTACACTACATCCACAGCCTTCCCCTCATCCACCAGGTGGGTCACCTGGTCATAAAAGATCAGGTTGGTCAGGCAGGACCTGCTCCTCCTAAATCCATGCTGGCTGGGTCTGATCCCCCAGCTGTCCTGTAGGTGCCGTGTGATCGCGCTCAAGGTGATCTGTTCCGTAACCTTGCTGGGCACCAAGGTCAGGCTGACAGGCCTGTAGTTCCCCGAAACCTCCTTCCGGCCCTTCTTATGGATGGGCGTCACACTGGCCAACCTCCAGTCATCTGGGACCTCCCCGGTTAACCAGGACTGATAAATGATGGAGAGCGGCTTGGCGAGCTCTTCTGTCAGCTCCCTCATCACCCTAGGATGAATCCCATCTGGTCCCATAGACTTGTGAGCATCTAAGTGGCTCAGCAGGTCACTAACTACTTCCTCCTGGATTACAGTGGGGCTATTCTGCTCACCATCCCTGTCTACTAGCTCAGGAGACCAGTTGTCCTGAGGACAACCTGTCTTACTTGAAAACTGAGGCAAAGAAGGTGTGAAGTACCTCAGCTTTTTCCTCATCTTTGGTAACTATATTCCCCCCTACGTCCGATAAAGAATGGAGGTTTTCCTTACCCCTCCTTTTGCTATTAATGTATTTGCAAAAACACGTTTTATTATCCTTTACTGAAGTGGCCAGATTAAGTTCTAATTGAGCTTTCGCCTTTCTAATTTTCTTTCTGCATGACCTAATGACATCCTTAACATTTCCTGAGTTGTCTGCCTCATTTTCCAAAGGTGATACACCCTCTTTTTTTCCTTGAGTTCCTGCAAAAGCTCCCTGCCCCCCCAGGCTGGTTGTCTTCCCCGCCAGCTCATCTTTCAGCACATTTTCAACCCACTTCAGTCAGCTTCTTAAGCACTAGCATCCAGGAGCACGAGTTTCCAATGACTGTTCTCCATGCAACTCCTCCTAACACCAGTTTCAGACCCTAATGAACAGCCCCTTCGCTGAAGAGGAATCCTGCAAGCTGCAACAACGGCTGCTGGTGGCCTTATTATTACCTTCCACAGTCCCGCATCTTCACACCCTCCTTCGTTCCCAGTCAATTCCAAGCCCACAATGAGTGTCAGTTTATCTTATGATTCATTCCAGTCACCCTCAATAGCTTTTTCCATCACAGCCCTCATCTCCAAGATCTTTCCTTACTGAAGGGAATGTTTTTCAACATACTATTAGTACTACACTACTAATAAACTATTACAGAGTGGATAGGTATGGTAACGTCTAAAATATATCGTGCACTTTTCTTGCTTTTCGTTTTGAGATGAAAAAAAGCTGCAAAATGTTGCAAGTCTCATGCTACAGAAGTGACTCCTAAGTACTTCTGTTAAGCCACCCATGAAGAACACCTGAACCTGCTCACCAGCCACAAATGTAGCCACAGACAGCTGAAGATCTTGATGGTTCTCCAGTCCATCTGCTATTTCATATATCAATGTGGCGGTCAAGTTCTAAAGAAGTCTCTCACCTGCTCTTATATGATTCAAAGATGCCAACATTCGTAACATAAAAGAAGCTGGAACAGTAATGGTGTTTCTGGTCTCTTCCAGCATTAACTCGTTACGTGTTATAACCTAGCAGCAGTGAAGGGGAAAAAAACAGTGTAAAAATAAATACAAAATTGTAATGCATCAGTATTAGTTTGGCAATACAAATTTTCTAGTTTCTCTGCATTTACAGAACCCAAAATTACAGTAAGTGAGCACTATTTTAATAATTATTAACAAATATGGTTATACCAATTTTACGTAGTAAGAAAAGTAAGACAGTGGACTCTGCCTACAGATATCTATTTGTTGATCTAAAGAGTATTCCAGTAAGACCATCATTCTGTTGTCTGTGGCCATGGTAGATATTGAGACAGGCAGCTGAGAAAAAATTTTGTAAATGAGGCCTGGCATGAAATAAGGAGGACTGATGAGAGAAAGTGCTGTTACAGATGGCAACTCTTGTGGACAGCAAAGTTCTAGCACCTCCATTGGCCAAGAATGTGGGAAGGAAAAGAGATGAGGTTACCCTAAACTCCTATCTTCATGCTGCTTGAAACTTTTGGAGAAAATCCAAAGAACACAAGCAAATATTCTATCCCAGTTCAGGGACTTTCTTCTGCTCCATAATTCTTTCCAAACATATCTACAGCTTACCTCTAAACTACCTGAAATAGCCATCTCCTACTGCCTTAGTTTCAAGGAAAAAAAAAAATCCACTAACAAACACTTTTAGCTCTTTTGCCTCCTTCCTTCCTCAAGGTAGTTCCTTGCCACCCCTCTTGCCTTGCCATTAAATTCTAATCCCACACCTTCATTTGTCTCTCAGACCATGTTTTTTGGTTATCTCAAAGCATAAAAATTTCTTTAGGTGGAGACAAGTTCTGACCTTTATTCAGTCCTTCCTCACAGATCAGCTGCTGTAACGTAGGTAAATCATGCATTTCTCTTTTTCCCCGAGACTCCTCAAGCCTTTCCCTCTTCTGAGGAAAATACTCTTGCAAATGTCTGAAGTGCCCTGTTCCCAGCCAAATCAAAGCTCCTCTTTTTTGTTATCATCTGTTTACCAGCACTTTGCACAGCTGATCCTCCCAAAAAGAAGCAAACTGAAAAGACAGCATTCTGCCATTTTTTTTCCTCTTTCATCTTCTTTTTCTCCAGTGCATCATCAGTAACACCTTTCTGACAGCCTGTTCATCTTTTCAGCTCCTTCTGAGGCTTCTTCTGTGTTCAGAGATTTGTTCCTGTCCTCACCATATTCTCCTACTCTCTAAGGTCATGTACTCCCTTACTTTTAAATATGGTTCTAGATCTATACTAAACTTTCCGCAAACGTCATGTGTCCTCTCTTGCCTTTCCCTGCTATGGAGAAGCCAGTTCAGGTATTTTGGATACTTACTGTAGCCAAAATTAACATAGTGAAAACTCTATCAGCCTCTCTTGTTCTCTGCACAGGTATTTCAATACCAGGATTAAATTAAAAATAAACAAGCAAACCAAAAGTCACGTAAAATCACAAAGTATACAGTCGTTACATTTTCTGCAAGTTGTACGTTTTTAATTGAAAAAATAACTAAATTTCTATTTTATATTATTAGAAATCAAGTGACCAAAGTATTAATACAACAATTTCTTTTAGCACACATTTATGTTAGCTTGTTTAAAGACAACCAGTGCTTTAATTTCTAATTCCTGCCAGTTTTCCTTCTGTATCTGACTGTTCATACTTTTCCAACTTTTCCTGCGCATAATTTATTATCATATTTTCATACTATAACATGTAATTTCTAGGAGAGTTAATGAAATACAAAGTGCCTCTGTGTACTGCCAATGATATGAAAGTTAGCTATCATAAAGGACAACTTTTTAATCTGTAGCTCTTTTGTTTAACATTAAGCAACTGCTAATTCAATCAATGATTTGCAATGAAGACTTTTGTAGAATTGGAAGATGCAACATTTCTGTGCAAAAGGAGGGAAGATGCTTACCTCATCTGCAAGTTTTCTGTTAAAAATCCTGGATTCTTCCAATGGTGACCAAATTTTTATATCATAGTCAATACCCGAAGAGGCCAGAACTATAAATAAGCAATAACATATTTCATTTAGAATTATTATCATGTCTTTACCAGTATTTTCTACACTTAACTGGAGTTGAAGAAAAATACTTCACTTGCTCCAGTAGAAGCATTTAACTGTAAATGTCAGTACTATGCTGAACACACAGCTACATATTTACGAAGTCTCCCTATGGGATCTGAGCTCTAAGACTATACATTTTTGAATACATATATATGAAGAAAATATATGCAAACATCAAGAGCCTCTTAAAGTAAACAAAAAAAACCAGCATAAGATAGGAACAGAAAGTAAGAACAAACTCAGCTACTAATATAATTTTGCTGGTGATCTGATAATTATATGCATTAGTAACAAAGCCTTAAGACTTTTGAATCCAGTTACAAAGACACAATAATTTCAAATATATTTTTATATTTGATAATTTCAATGTCCTTCACGTAAATTTCTTTGACATTCAAATATACAAAAGCAATAGATACTCTTAGAAACACGTCTAAAATATGCAAAACAAAATTCCAGTACATTTTCTAGATCATTGCACAAAAACACCATGGGGACAAAACTTTCTTGAAACATCTCAGTAACTGGAAAACTGTACAAGATTAACAATCCTATAATTCAGTCAGATTTGTCAGAAAAAAATCTAGCTTCTTCTGGTATTATTATAACTTTATTTATTTACAGTTGACTGTTATTCTACAGCCATGTAGGCTATCAAAAAAAAGAAATAACACGAATGCCTTCTTTGACTGTGTCAGAAGCTGCAGAATGGTTCAGATTTTCCATCCACGCGTCAGATGACATGTGATTCCTTCTACTACTTTGGTCCATCTTTTCTATAAATATTCCCCCATAAATACAAACTGATAAAATTTCTATGAATTTTCTTTCTTCTGATCTCACAAAGCCAGTGAGTCTGAGACACACTTCACTCAATTTTTCAAACAGAGCAAGTAGAGACCAGATTCAAGTATCAGTTCCCACAGCGTTGCTGGCATTTCAGTGACCCCATATTTCCCTCACTGCATCATGGAAAACATTTAATGTATTGGAGGGAGCAAGAAATGGAGATTCTTTTTACTGCATCTTAACTTTCTATAAATACTATGTCAGTAATGTTTTCATTCCAAGAAGTTATTGAGTAAGGAGGCTTTCACGGGGCCAAAAGTCATTACTAAAAGACCAAATTATAAGCAGTATTATCTATTTCACATTGGAAAAATGAACGAGAGTTTGATGCAACTCTATCATCACAATGCTCTATTGCACAAAGAATTGAAGACTGAGTTTTGAAAGACTTTACTACAGATAACCTGAACATGCAGCCTGTGAAAAGCGATCATCTTACTTGGGTCGAATGGATGAGGCTGAAGACAGTTCACCACATGATTATCAGCTTCCAGCAGCATGAGATGTTCAGCAGTATGTCGATCCCATATAAAAATATGGCCACAATCTGAACCACTCATGACAAAGTTAGATCCCCAAAAATTGGCTTCCTTTATCTGCAGTAAAAACAAAAATAATAATTACTTTATAAGACCAGCTTGGGAAGCACATCAAAGAGTATACTCCTATTTCTATAATAACATTGCATCTGAATTAAGAGATCTGCAAATGGAGAAAGAGCACTTCAAGAAATCTGAAGGAAACTTTTAAAGAAAAACAATTAAAAAAAGAAAATTCAGAAGGTTAAAGAAACACCAGAGCAAACTGGCTGCTAACAGAAAAAAGGAGAAGAGTTAAGACATACTTAGCAGTTCAGAAATAAATAATAGAAATTATATTGTAGCTGAAGGTCTACAGAGAATGACAGCAGATTTGTTACTTTCCAGAGAGATACGACTGATACTGGAGGCAGAGGTACATGAAACACTTTCTGGGAAGAGTTCGGTAAATTAAAGTGAGTGGCAGGCTGATAACTGGTGGGGATTTTCCATTTTCACAAGGAGAGGAGACGAGCTTATGAAAACTGGAGGGTGGGAATTAACTGTGTCTGACGGATAAAAAGGGGTCATGGAATCAAAACATTTTAACTTTTTTTTCCCCCTCTATAATCAATCAGATAAGAACTAAGACTTTTTAATCCAAGTCCAAAATTAACGTCAGAAGCAACTGAACAAGGAAGGCATTCAAGTAGAAGCGAGTCTTCAGCTTCAGCTATTACAGCAGTACTTAAGCAGATGAAAGTAGAAGCATCTCTCCCTGCAAGTGCAAGCAATAATATCAGTTTCACTGTTTTGTTTGTTTGTTTTGACATAGTGATTATGCATTCTGTTCTACATGGTTGCTCCTATTCCTATCATTGTTTTGTTAGGGTATTCAAGCACCTTTGTGAAATGTTTCTAGCATCTTGGACCAATTTAGGGAATTTTACTTTGCAGTGACTGGACTAATACCACACAAACTAAACTACATTCATTTTTAAATCACTTACTCACCAGAAATAATAATTGGATCATTTTTGTTTTCAGCCTACACGTAACACCTCTACAACTTTATTGATAACAAGTTAGTTTGACCCTGGATAATAACTGCCTGCAGTTAAAACAGTCAAGGAAGACTTCTTTAGTGTTTGTTGGAGAACTATGTATTTGAAGGAGGAAATTCTACACCTCTGAGAAAAAGACAGTGATAATTTTACTTGAAAGATGCAAAAGTTATCCAACTATTTTTCATAAACCAGAAAAAACTAGGATGAAATTCACAAATAGAGTGTTGTGACTTAAAGTGCGCACATTTGTTCGTGAGTGAACACAACTGGGCTGGATGTGCCACTGACCGAAGTGTATTGGAGAAAGATCTAAGGTCCCGAGAAGGCTTCCAGCCACTTTTCACTGTAACTGTATAGTTTGTTGCAGAGCTTCACAATCAGTGAAGTAATGCAGACAATGTGCTTTGGGCTTTACTCTTCCAGCAGCTTCTTCAGGAAAATCTGAATGTTGAGGGAAGCTTCCTTTGGAGCAGAGGGACCATCTCAGCAGAGATGGCAAAGGCTTCCTGTCTCACTCTCCCTCTGTTCCCCTGCTATCGACCTACAGTATCTGCTCGTTCTCTCCATCCCACGAAACAAAACATCCTCTTAGTAAAAGGGGGCTTTTAGGGAACAACATGCTCATGTTTTAGGCTAGTAAGCTATACAGGGATTTACTACATCTTCCATTTCCCTTTTCCTTGTGTGAAGTGCTATAATTCAGTAGGTATTTATGTCTTAAACTCTATAAATATTCATAGTCTTATCAGCATCACTGTTCTGGATATTATTTGCTAACAATGCT
>VXAL01016809.1:0-21108 GCA_013399475.1 Chauna torquata
TTCTATGATTCTATGATTATGCATATCGCGTGACCTATGTGTTAGCTATCTGAAAAGAAAAAGCAAAAGAGAAGTGACTGACTAACTTAAGGTTATCAATTTATAGTGCTAAGAGTAAGCCTGTGAAGAGGAAAGATTGTATCTTAATTGATTAGGTTTTAAAAACTTGGCCATATTAAAGTGATTTAAGTGATTTAAAGGAATGTTGATCAGCTCGAGGGTAGGAAGGGTCTACAGAGGGATCTCAATAGGCTGGACCAATGGACTGAGGCCAACGGTATGAGGTTCAACAAGGCTAAGTGCCGGGTCCTGCACTTGGGGCACAACAACTCCATGCAACGCTACAGGCTGGGGGAAGAGTGGCTGGAAACGTGTCCAGCGGAAAGGGACCTCGGGGTACTGGTTGATAGCTGGCTGAATATGAACAGGCAGCGTGCCCAGGTGGCCAAGAAGGCCAACAGCATTCTGGCTTGTATCAGCAATAGTGTGGCCAGCAGGACTAGGAAAGTCATTGTCCCCCTGTACTCGGCTCTGGTGAGGCTGCACCTCGAGTACTGTGTTCAGTTTTGGGACCCTCACTACAAAAAGGACATCAAGGTGCTGGAGTGTGTCCAAAGAAGGGCAACAAAGCTGGTGAAGGGTCTGGAGACCAAGTCTTATGAGGTGCGGCTGAGGGAGCTGGGGTTGTTTAGCTTGGAGAAAAGGAGGCTGAGGCAAGACCTCATCACTCTCTACAACTACCTTAAAGGAGGCTGTAGCANATTGGAACAGGCTACCCAGGGAAGTGGTTGAGTCACCATCCCTGGAGGTCTTCAAAAAATGTTTGGATTCAGAGCGTAGTGACATGGTTTAATCATTTAATGGTGGACTTGGCAGTGCTAGGTTAAAGGCTGGACTGGATGATCTCAGAGGTCTTTTCCAGCCTAAATATTTCTATGATTCTATTCTATGATTATATAGACTTGTGAGACCAAATTCCCATTAAAGTTCCTTATCCACTGGGAGTTTGTGTCAGAGATTTAGAACAGCAGTGATTTCTTCCATAGCTGATCAAGCCATACTAGCTGACCATAAAGGGTGAAAATGTTAATTCAAGGAGGTAATACTTCTAAATTCTTCAGATTGGTACTAACCAAAATTATAAAATAAGAGGGGAAAGTCAGTGGTAAAAGCAACACATTGCAGCCAGCAAGAAGCCACACTTGGTCACTTCATTAAGCAGCTCAATAAAACCTTTCTGATTCACCTGAAAGAAAAAAATACTCTCTGAGACATGAAAGAGTAATGAAGGGGAAAAAATATAACAAGAAAGAAATCCTCCACTTTTGCATTTGAAACACCATTTTAAATATATTTATCATCTGCAAATCTCTTAATTACAAGACAGAATACTACTATCTCCACTATACAACTGAAGGAACATCAAAGAATGGTTAACCAGCTTACTCAAGCTTGAGTAGGTGCAGGAATAGGACTTACAGCATCTATTTCTGTATAATCTCCTATACATTTGATCCTATATGACCTTAGCTGCAAAATTGCCTGAGACCTTTGATATAAAGAACACCCTGAAATTGAGGAACATTTCAAAACAGGCTTCACTCTGCTCTAGCTTAGGTTGAGAATGCCAGAGCAAGAACCTCAAGCTCTATGATTTGGAGCCAAGAAGAAGTTAGACCTGTGACAGTAGAGATAAAAATGTAGATGTTCAGTGTGCAGCTTAGCTGAAAAAAATAAAAAAATAAAAAAAAATTTAAAAATAATAGCTGAAGCACAGAATTGTTATATTATCTGCTTTAGTTTGTTCAGCTTTACTTTAGGAGCCATTTGTTCTTTAACGTTTCCCAGCTATCTAGGCTGTAAAAGCACAGAAACTAATTCCCATGGATAATGATCACATCTGTGGCATATTATCAGGTATAACTGATGTATCACCACTAAAATTTGAACAGTATCTCACAGGAAAAAAAAAAAAAAAAAAGACTCCAGATCTCAACACTGTGCAAAAGTACACAGCACTGAATGAGTCAATTCTAAGAAATCAAAAATAGAATATGTGATGCCCTGCATATAAGTTCAACAGAAACTCTCACATCATCAAGCATCTTTTGCTGGTGGCCTCAGTCCTGACTAAAATCACTGGACAGTACCAGAGCATAACTGAAAAGAGATACTTTCCTCAGTCAGTAGATACAAATTGTCTGTAGGACACTCTGTGAAAAGATGTGGCATCTGAAAAGCCTAACAGAACCTGGAATTAGCTGAAGTCTGTGGTATACTGCAAGGCCTTGATCTTTTGGGGCAAGAGGGGATCAACAGTAAGAGCACTGTTCCTGATACCATGAACCTATATGCTGATGACTGAATGAAATGAAGATACAAAGAGTTTAACTGATCCAGTTTAAACATCAGTCCCAGCACTAGAAAAATCCCAAGACATTGTCATCTAAATGGCCAGATGAACTCTCATATGAGAAAAGCCAGCCAAGTGATGAAATATACAACACAGTCTCTGTGAACTAGTGACCGTAACTGCTATTGCACAGTTACAGGTGACAATAAATCACTGCATCAGCGTAGTTACTGGTTTTCTGATTTATTACTTCATTCATAGCCATATTTCAAATCTTAAAATCATGGCTAGTTTGTGGTCACTGAATGACACAACTTGTATAAGCATAAAAATTAAAACAGCAATACAAAAAAATGAGTAGAAATAAAAACTGACTGCACTTTAAACACCTTCTGTTCAAGCAAAGACAAAGAGGGAAGTAAATTTAGAGTATGTTCCATGGCTTTTCTGGCCCTAATATTAAGCAAAGTTAGTTTATGTTTAAGCAATATTTACTCTTACAAATTGATCTGGGGGGTGGCTCTTTACGTAATGGAGAGGCTGGACTGTACAGAGCTTGCAGTTGGTGTTGACAAGGTTGAGAGCCTCTGGATAAGGATTAGGGGACAAGCAAATAAAGGGGATGTTGTGGGAGTCTACTATAGACCACCCAGCCAGGACAACAACATCGATGAATTATTCTTTAAGAAACTAAGAGATACCTCTAGATCAGCTGCTTTTGTCCTTATGGGGAACTTCAACTTTCCAGATGTCAACTGGCAGTGCCACACAGGTGATACAAACAGGTCCAGGAGATTCCTAAAACTCCTTGATGATAACTTCTTAGTACAGGTACTAAGGGAGCCGACTAGGAAAGGTGCTCTCCTAGATCTGTTGCTTGTAAACAGGGAGGGTCTTGTGAGTGAAGTGGTGATTGGTTTCCGTCTCAGCCATAGTGACCATGAAGTAGTTGAGTTTAAAATCTTTGGTGATAGGAGGAAAATGCCACCAAAACTTTAACGCTGGATATGGGGAGAGCAGACTTCAGGCTGCTCAGGGAACTAGTAAGGTCCCCTTGAAAACTGCTTCTGAAGGCACTGGGGTCCATCAGTGCTGGTCACTCTTTAAGTACCACCTCTTAAGAGCACAGGAACAGGCAATTCCAAAATGTCAGAAGTCAAGCAGGTAGGGCAGAAAGTTGGCTTGGCTGAGCAGGGATCTTCTTCTAGAGCTNACATTTAATGCCTTCTTTGCATCTGCCTTCAACACTGATGATGGGCTCTGGGCCCCCAGGTGCCTTGAGTTAGTGAACCATGACTGCAATAATCATAAACTCCCAGCCAACCCTGAACTTGTGCAGGATTTGCTGCTCCATCTGGATGCATATAGGTCTATGGGATCCAATGGGATTCATCCCAGGGTACACAGAGAGGTGGCTGATGTCATCGCAAGATCTCTCTCAATTGTTTTTCAATGGTCTTGGGCATCTGGAGAGGTCCCAGTTGACTAGAAGCTTGCAAACAGTGTCCCAGTCTTTGAGAAGGGCAAGAAAGAAGACCTTGGTAATTATAGGCCTGTCAGTCTCACTTCAGTGCCTGGTAAAATTATGGAGATAATTATTCTGGGAGATACTGAAAAACACCTGAAGGACAATGCAGATTTTGGTCACAGCCAGCACAGGTTCGCAAGGGGAAGGTCCTGCTTAACTTCCTTCTATGTCAAGGTCACCCATCTAGTTGACCAAGGGAAGCCAGTTGATGTAATTTTTTTGGATTTCAGTAAAGCCTTCGATACAGTTTCTCACAGCATTCTTCTGGAGATGTCCAGATCAAAATGACCAGTATACAGCTAGATAGAAACGTAATACAATAGGTGAACAACTGGCAGATGGGTCAGGCTCAAAGGGTTATAGTAAATGGGGTTACATCAGGCTTGTGGCCAGTCACTAGTGGGTTTCCCTAGGGCTCCATTTTAGGGCCAGGTCTCTTAAATATTTTCATAAATGACTTGGATGTAGGACTACAAGGTGTTTTGAGTAAGTCCACAGATGATATTAATTTGGGAGGAGCTGTTGACTCTGTCAAGGGTAGAGAGCCCTTGCAGACGAGATCTTGACAAATCAGACAGCTGGGCAATCACCAATAATATGAAGTTTAACAAAAGAGAGTGCTGGATTCTGCACCTGGACAGGGCAACCTTGGCTGTATATACGGACTGGGGTACAAGAGGCTGGAAAGCAGCCCTGCCGAAAGGGATCTGGGGGTTCTGGTTGACCGCAAGTTGAACACGAGCCAGCAGCGTGCCCTGGCAGCCAGCAGGGCCAGCCATGCCCTGGGTGCATCAGGCACGGCACTGCTGGCCGGGCGAGGGGAGGGATTGTCCTGCTCTGCTCTGCCTGGTGCGGCCTCGCCTTGAGCACTGTGTGCAGTTTTGGATGTTAGAGCATAAGAAGGACATAAAACTGTTAGAGTATCCAGAGGAGAGCTACAAAGATGGTGAAGGGTCCAGAGGACAAGACATATGAGGAGCAGCTGAGGTCACTTGGTTTGTTCAGCCCAAAGAAGAGGAGGCTGAGGGGAGGCCTCGTGGCGGCCTGCAGCTTCCTCACGAGGGGAGCAGAGGGTCAGGCGCTGATCTCTGCTCTCTGGTGACAGCGACAGGACCCGAGGGAACGGCATGGAGCTGTGACAGGGGAGGTTCAGGCTGGGTGCTAGGAAAAGGTTCTTCACTGAGAGGGTGGTCGGGCACTGGAACAGGTTCCCCAGGGCAGTGGTCACGTCACCAAGCCTGCTGGAGTTCAAAAAGCATTTGGACAACGCTCTCAGACACATGGTCTGATTTTTGGGTGGTCCTGTGTGGAGCCAGGAGTTGGACTCAATGATCTTTGCGGGTCCCTTCCAACTCAGGATATGTTATGATCCTATGATTCTGTGCTCCATCAGCCTATCTCAGAGTATTAAGCATTTCTTTGGAATTTAAGAATTATTGGGATTTTTTAATTTCCAGTAGCCTGACAGCCAAAGGTGGAGTAGGATTTTGAACAAGCAAATATCAAGATGCATTGGAAAGTCAATGACTTGCCTGATAAGCTCATACAATCCCTTCTCTGCCTGGCCTACTCACACTGATTGGTTTTGCTGTTTTTTTTTCCTTATGTGTACAGAGACAATACAAAGATAAAAACCAGCCTTTCCCATTCCAGAGCTTCTAGAGAGGCAAAATGGCAAGAGAAAAAAAAAAACAAAGAAGCTTGAGACATGTTGAGATCACATTAAGACTCTTTCAAAATGCATGTTTCAGTTATTAAGAATGGTATGGGAAAAAAAAAAAGAAAACTTACAAAGGTATCCCTAGGTCAATTTGCTGATTTGTGATATAACCATTCCTTGTTTTTCTTTATGTCATTTAGTCACAGAACTTAATATTTATTATCTGCCTATAGGCAGATCTGATCTTTAGGCCACTTTCTCCTCAGATA
This sequence comes from Chauna torquata, assembly GCA_013399475.1. Lineage (NCBI taxonomy): Eukaryota > Metazoa > Chordata > Aves > Anseriformes > Anhimidae > Chauna > Chauna torquata. The sequence continues at coordinate 5,811 of VXAL01016809.1, forward strand.
AGAAAGCCCCCTTATTTAAAATAAAGTATTTTCATAATTATTTTATTGTGAGAGTTAAAAAAAAAAAAAAGAGATGAATTGTAACAACTAATAGGTGTACTGGGATGTGGGAGGTGCCTGACCCTGACTGAGTACTCTGTTCTGGATAGCACAAGTGGGAGACCTTTGGCCCTCCTGATAACCTGCAAGTCATCTCCTGCATGCACTCATTGAAAGTCTGATTGAGAATTCTGGGAAATAATGTGTGCATATGGTAGAAGTGAGGGAAATCAGATTTCTTTACATCAGACTGGGAATATTTTCAATATGCTGCAGTCTCCCCAGAACAGACAGAACTGACACACTGAGAAACACGGAGCTGTAGGATGATTACTTTTCATCTACTGTATTCATACTCAGTTGTGTACTGTTCGTATGCAGATAATTACTCTTTCAGAGGTACCCTCAAGAAGAAGCCCAGGACTCAGAAGTGACCTCCTGGTTTCTTCCCAGAGATCAGAGCCAAGAACATCTGCGCAGACTTCGGCAGCTACACAGGAATACCTATGAAAGGACATCCTTGCACAATGACATGTGCCTTCTCAGAAATATTACACAGTATCAGTTTCACTGTCTTGAGAAACAGCTCAGCCACCTGGCAAGAGTACATAAAAATATTAGTTACACAAGCACCTGCCTGGATTTTTCTCTGAATGGGGCTGGAGTGAAGGAGAAAAGAGCGTATTTGAATTGCTTTTCTGTTAACATGAAAGGAATGGCTACAAGGAGAAGAGCAGGCTGGATAGTGATAGCTTGAAGTTTTCAGGAGATGAACAAAAGTGAAACAAGCCTTCTGGCCTCTGAGCTTCTGCTTGTTTCCCTGGATGCAGGGATTTTAAGGAAAGGAGCATGAGCAAAATGAAGAGCCCATGGGATGGAGGACAAGTAAGAAGGAAAAGGCATTAAATTTCTTCACAATCCTGTGAAACTACTATTTTGGTTAAAATCAAATCCTTTTGAAATGTGAAAAGAGAAATCAGGAACAACAAGATTGAATTAAACTGCCAAAACAGCATGAGATCCATTATAAAATTGCAAGGGTGGAGAAAAGCTGGAGCAAGAGCCTGACAAACTGCTGTGATGAAAGGAAACTGGACTTTGTCTCCTGATCCCAAATATCACAATGCTACCAGTTGTCTGATGAGGTCAAGAGACTCCGTCTTCAACTGTGACTTTTCTACTATTTCTACCATTCTAGGCTTCTAACAGAAGTTATTTAAATTAGTATGCTCAGGCCTAAACGATAACCACAGAAACATTTTCATTTTGATAGGCTTATCCATGTGATACAGAAACCTGATGTGCTGGAGGTAAAGGTGCATATAAAAGGTAATATTTGATAATGCTCTCTGAGCTACAAATGGACTACTGATAGTTAATGCACCTCTACAAAAATGAAAACAAGAAATTCAAAAAAGGGTCTCTATTTAAGATGGAACAAAAACCTCATAACACTGGCAGGCAATGAGGTCTCATGACATATAAGAAAAGTCTTTTCTAAGCCTAGATGTTCTGAATAATTGCAATAGCCTTGCATTAAAAAGCTTTACATGGCAATACAATGCTAAACCAGGCAGCTTGTTATTATTAATATTAATATTAATATTAATATTAATATTAATATTAATATTAATATTAATATTAATATTAATATTAATATTAATATTAATATTAATATTAATATTAATATTAATATTAATATTAATATTAATATTAATATTAATATACAAATCAGCTGCTAGACAGCAGTGGGTAGCTCAGGCTACTGATCAACAATGGCAATTGAAAGTTATAATGTTTATGTTCTGGAGGATCTCAAAACCCTTTATCAACTTAGGGATCTTTTTACTTACTTACTCATTAAACTTACTCATTAAACTCATTTACTTACTCATTAAAGGAGTGAAAGCACCTCTAAAGAAACTAAAAATACCCTTTACGCTTAGTAATGACGAACACAGCACCATAAGCAGTTTCTCTCTGTGTTCTGTAAGTATTGGTATGGTTAGTTCTGAATAGTTTTAGTTGTGCTGCTGTAAATATAGTAAACTCCTCTTAATCATGAAACACATAATGAGGAAAAATGCATCATTAGTATATCTCCCTCAGAAATTATGTACCTAATGAGAGGGAATTGCAACGAATGCTGCTTAATCAGAACAATATTGGCATATTCCGTGCATTAGTACATACTCAGTCATTACTAAGGATTTCCGTGGTAGTTAACCAGGTGTTAAATAGCTGCAAAATTTTAACTTTCAGTGTATCAATACTCAGGTTGCAAAAAAAAAAAAAAAAAAATACAGTTTAAGTGTACAGATTTCTGCTCCTGCATTTTATTCAAGTATATTATTTTATGTCGCCTCTCTGTAATTCTAAAATCAGAGACGTAAGAACTGAATGTTAGGAAGTATTTGTAATTTATTCCATTTGGGCAAACATTTTCTGTATTCCTACAGGCAATTACAGCACTTACTTACACAGCCATAGAAACTGCACATGCAAATGGAACAGGGGTCCCAGGTCTTTACAGATGATTATTCTCAAAATCTCTTATAACCATAAAAGCCACTTAATTAGGACTCCAGGATATCTAATTAAATTTCCCAGTTACCAAGATACAAATGTACACCAAACCAGCTGTAAGTCTGGGGAAAAAAAATGCAGGCATGTTGTCTTGTGTTCCCTCTCTTTGCAGCTGTCTTGTGAACCGCTCAGAGCTGAGTGGTATAGTTGTTCACTTACAGCACTGTGACATGAGACAATGACAGAGTCACTAGTTCATCAGGCAAAGGAGGAGAGACAAACAAAGCAATTACACCTCTAAAACAGCAGGACACTGAAGTCCTAGCTGCCAGCTGGAGGTGAGACGTAGTCTGATGAACTGATATTATTCTGGGATATAAAAACAGTCCACAGTCAAAATGTAGTTTTAATCAGACTTCTGCATTTGCAGTCAGCATCTTACCCCATTTCCAGCCATGCTAAGCTTTTATTAGCAGGAGAAAAATGCACTTTAGGAACACCCAAGATGAACCCAGACTTGCATGTTCCTTCTTCTACACCGTTCAGTGATCTCAAGATAGTTTTCCAAAGGCTAGATGGAGCTGTCAAATGATCATTATCTAGCACGGTATCCATATGGTGGTGTCTACACTGTGTAGCTAGCATTCTCAGCAGTCATTCTGTCCTCTTAAGGCTGAAACATCATTCACATTGTCTTGGCATTGCAGCTCACTAGGCATGCCAGGGCAACAGTGCCCAGCTGGACTGCCAAGAGAAATACTAAGGTTCAAACAGCCCACATTATCCTTTCAGCACATGTCCTCAGGCAGTCTGAACAAACTAGACACCCTGGAAAATCCTTGCCAGATACAATCCGACTTTACCAAGCTAAATCCTCTGACAGAGGCATAAGATAGCATATTGCTCCACAAATTGCACACAGGGCTGTTTCACAACTGGAGCAGACATTCATCTGTGACCATGAAGAAACACTTTTCAGAGCCGTTTCTGCTCTCCCTGTGTCACAAAATCCTTCTTTCAGTATTTGAAAGTAAGGATAACTGGCCTGTGGGATGTTATGTTCTTACCTTCTTTCATAGAATCATAGAATTATGAATTCTACCTTCTTTTTATTATGTCTTACCTTTTTTTGCCCCAATCCACCCTGTCCATGGCCAATAGCAACAAGTTCATATCTACAACATACTTTCTTCTCAGTTCCACCAAGTGTCCGCCCATCTCCCATCTTCCAAAGTCCACTTCCCAATATTGACTGGGCAGCTCGTCTGCCACTCTCATGTGAGATAGCTTCACAGGGCCAGGGGCTAGCTGGCCTGCAAGGTATCTTCTGGATGAAAGCAGGAAGAGAGGGGAAAAGGGAGGTGCAGGCTTGGCAATGCCCTTGCACTGAGGATCTCTCTATCCATTTCACAGTCACCACTGTATGGCAGGAACTAGGCCAGCTGAATCCTTGCCTAACACATATTGCTGCTGAAGCAAGAGTCACCCATTCTTGTCCAGGGACATCTCCAAAGTGCTCACATAGCAGTCAACAGAGAGAGAAAGAAAGATGGGGGGGAGAATCCCAAGTATCTCTCTCTGCATTTTTCCAACAAATATCTCTGTGGGAAGGAGCTAAAGGTTACCTTAATCCTGAAAGTAATTCGAATAATGTGCTCTCCTGAATCAGGATGTGTTGAGCACTTGTAGTGATGGTTCATTTCATTCAGCACAGGCCTATATCTGAGGAAAGACCGTGCCAGACCTATATTGAAACATTTCAAAAGCCAAGATCACACACTACTTCAGCACTGCACAAATGAAAGTTAAGGACAAACATGTGATGTAAAAAGCATTGTTTTTTTCCATTGGGGTTGCTGTGTGTCACCTAGGAAAATTAGCTGCCTGGACAGATGGCCCTCCAATTATTCCTTTAGAAGACAAATTGGATGACACACTAACACAGGAGACAAAGTCTCCTTTGCCCGTTGTGACTTCCACATGATGGCAGGACTCTCAGATACCCTCTTATTTGCAAACCCTGCAAATGGGACATTTTATTTTTGTCCTGCAAACTAACTATATGCTTTTTTCCTGGCACAGATAAGTTGTACATCACTTTTACATGTGTTTTGCCTCCTGACAAGGTGCTCTGGAAAGCAATCTACATTGCCACACCTTCAAGCCCCAAAGGACTTTAATTCTTACACTTTCAATGCAGTGATCTATGCCATCCTCCTGGGGACTGCTGAGCTCAAATATCTCCCAAACAAGCACTTCTTTCATGGCAAAGGCAAGGTAGGCTCCTATCCCATGGGCCCAGATCTTCCTCATTTGCTACAAGGTGCTGGTAGATTTGTTGCATGAGTCTGTCAGAGCCCCAAACAGAGGGGCCAAAAGCAATTCAGGGCACAGCAAATATTAGATACACTTTGCCAAGGCCCCATGGGATAGATATTATCTAAGCGTACCATGCAGTGTGCCGTAAGGTGTGTCTGGAGTCACCTTAAGAGTATAGATCTAAACAATGTGGTTTTCTACTGAAGAAAGCACAGGTTTTTGGGAGCAACCTAACAGAGCAGCATAAATGTAGATATTATTGCTGCAAATTGCAAAGCTTACAGCATCCCTTAAGCTTTGGAGCCCATTAACAACTGAACACCCCACAGACCTTATAGTTACTTTCTTTTCATGTAGTTTGCCTGTGATTAAGTCAGATGGTTTTTGTTAGTATTTGATATCATTGAATAAACTACAAGCAGTAGTTTTGTCATATAGAAGAAGGAGGGCAGTAGAGAGGAATGCACAAGGGAGTAAACATGTACATGCTACTAGAAGAATGATTATCATTGTTCTCTGACGCTAGTGCAGATTATATTGCCCATAGTCACACAAAGTATGAATAGCTCTTTTCATACTGGGATGCTCGCGTCTCTAGGGATCTTCTGTCTGACTCTGCCCTCACTTCTCCAGCTACATCCTCCACAGAAGTTACTTTGGGGATCCTTTCTAATGTGACTACTCCATGAAAAGGATATCAGAAATCTAAGGCCAAGAAGAATTTCAGAAGTGTTTATATTTCTGGACTGGCACATTTCCAAGAATGTCTTGGAGCAAACTCGCTGAAGGACGAGAAAAGCAAAAGAAAAATAGGGAGAAAAAAAACAAGCGTATTATACAACACTCATACTGTCATCCTACAGTGCTGTCTGCAGTAATTCTGCTTGCTTATCTGCAGCAAATCTGCAAAACAAGGAAAGTTCCTGTTAAGGAAATCTTGCCCGAATAACGATTTGGATCTGATTTCAAGTTTTAACTCTCACAGGCAAGGAAACTTGCAGATACTATTAAAAAGTAAAAGGCATACACAAATGTTTGCAATTAGAAGACATCTGCAATCCACTGGATTGCAACAGGATAGACAGAATTCTTCAAAAATTACATTTGTTTAAATGTAAATACCCTAATACCACTGGCTCTAATAAGATTGTAGCAGTATACCTGCAGTAATACATTTTCTACCAATAATTTTTCTGAAGAGAAAGTAACATAATCCTCTTGAAGCAGGCAGTAATATGGGAGGTCTTTCTGCCAGGTGCAGAAATGGTTGTATGCCTTGGCTCCACGAGTGTAACAACAATCCTCAGCACAAAACTGAGCTCCCTTGCCCTCAGTTCTTCCATTCTTTGTCCAGGAATAATGACACATATATCTCACTAAGTTGCTATATATTTCTTAACATTTGAAATATGCCATGAAATCTTGTGATGGGAGGCAAAGTCTGAGTACCAAAATATTAGAAATGTTTACTCATGACATATCATAGAACATTGAAGCTACACATCGTAATACTCTAGCAGTCTATTTAAAACTTCTGTCATGAAAGCAGAAAGAGCCTCTGCTTTTGGTGGTTAATTCATGAAGTTTCATCCTTCCAACCCATCATTTGGATTTGGGCTTCTAAAAAACTTGAAAATATACAGAATTTTGCATCACATGAGTCGAAGACATCAGCTGGGGAGCCCAAAGTGAATCTGATGTGCTCTGGAGTACTACATTGTTTAAGGCACCACACAAAAAGTGAAAGAACACAGGAACATATTATGATCTTACTGCAATAGCTCAAGACACAGGCAGAAAGTAAAAATGGTTTCTGCACTTTAATGATTTCAAATTACTAATTTATCCTCAATAAGTAGAAGAATAGTTCTAGCTAGAAGAACTCCAAAACAAGAATGTATGTCATGTCTGCATCATACGTGGAGGAAAGCACATATGACAGAGTGAGTGAAAACCACACTGGCTTCAGAAGCCAATACAGGATTGCTGCTGTAGCATAGTTTTTTCCTCAAGCTGCAAAACCCATTAGCTTGGGCATGATGCCATGCTAACACAGCTGAACAGGAACAAGGTTTTACATCCAAGACATTATATGCTTTCACAAACAAGGCACTGCATCCAAACAGAGCTGTGTTGCACTTTGTGATCTTTATGTGCACTTGAGATCTTTATACCTTTATACTGAACAAAGGAGTTTGCTGCCATAAGTAAAAAGCAGGCTTCACATAGTGCATTGAATGTTTTTATTATGAAATGTTTTTGTATTGGAATGGATTGAGCAGTGTCTCACAAAAATGAAAGTGTACATTACCCTGAGGAAAATATGTCCTCATTTTCCTGCTCCATCTATGCTTTTCTTCTCTTGTGGATTCAATAAAGAGATTCAGTTGAAAAGGAAAGACAAAGAAATCATTGTGGGAGATAAGACACTTAAAATTTGAAGTGAGCAGGAGGGGCAGTCAGCTACCTGCTGAGCCGTATTTGGAAAGTCTTCATCCTAGATCAAAGTTAAAAGCCAATACTCAGCCAGGTTTCTTTCACAAGCAGCACTGATCACAGTATGCTTATTCCAACCAAGGATAGCAACAAGGATCCCAGCTCCCATCCAAAAAGAAATGGAAGCAGTATCAAGTAGTGAGAGTTCTAACAAAAGTCCATGAATTTGGAAGAGTTCTTTAGACATGCTTTAGCAAATGGATGCTTTCTCAGGAGATGTAGGAAGGAATATTTTCTTGTGCCTTCTATACTGCATCTGTGGTAAATAGGACATTGATGTAGGCAGAACTTATTCTTTACAACTCAGTTGTAAAAGTCTTAGGTGCAGTTTCACCCAAGAAGAATAAACAACAATGGAGCATATATCTGTGTCTTTGTATGGATGGATGTACGAACATATATATAGTTCTATGCTTAATATATTAATGCAGTCCTGGATATGGGAAACTTCGAATGTGTGGTAGCCATGCACATGGGCTGCAACTCTTCATAGGAATATAGTGATATTCTTCTAGTAGAATTTTAAAATTTCAAGTCTGTGGATTTGTATTTAAAAAGTATATGCAAATTTAGAAAACATTTCAGTGTCCTCCTTTTTTCTGGTTATAAATGTGATTGGGTGGGAAAATCCTTGTACAGACAGCAGAAATGATTTATCATACGTGTGACTCTTCACATTTTCTAGATTCAACATTTTCACGGCTCTAAAAAACTTGTGTTGAACAGAACAGCACAATATTTGAATTTGTCTCAGTATTCATTCATATGACACACCCTAGAGCTGAAAGACAGCAGTTAGAACCAGATTTGGTTTTGAATCTAACCTTCTGCAGAGATCAGGTTCATCTCTGATAGGAACAGAAAGAGGGTATTTTCAGGTATTTTCAGTATTTCCATAGCCACTTTCATTATTGCAATGGTAAATTCTCAGCTTACTGGGAAGAGGCCGTTAGCCTCTGTTGGGAGACAAAGTGATTTCAAGTACGAAGAAGGTCAACAGTTCAATACTTCAGCAGATCAACGTGGCTACTACATATGCTTATAGGCAACACAGACTAAGATCCCATAGGTCATTCACATGTGAATTATTTCTTTCCATACACCTGTATAGCAGCTAGGAACCTAAATGAAATAACATTATTTTTAATATTACGTTATTGGGGGTCCTATTTAACACCAAGATGAACATGAGCCAGCAGTGAGCCCTGCCACAAAGAAGTCTACCCTGGGCTGCAGTAGGCAAAGCACTGCCAGCAGGTCAAGGGAGATTATCTTTCCCCTCTCCTCAGCACTGTTGAGGCCACACCTGGAGTACAGTGTCCAGCTGTGGACTCCCCACTACAAGAGAGACATGGACATGCTGGAGAGAGTCTAGCAAAGGGCCACATATCTGGCAAAGGGACTGGAGCATCTCTCCTAGAGATATGAGCCAGGCTCTTCTCAGTGGTGCTCAATGTAGGTCAGGAAGCAGTGGGCACAAATTGAAACACAGCAGGTTCCTCCTGGACATCAGGAAACACTTTTCACAGACAGGTGGTGGAGTCGCCCTCCTTGGAGATACCCAAAAGCCACCTGGACATGGTCTTGACCAGCATGCTCTAGGTGGACCTACTTGAGCTGGGGAGTTGCCCTAGTGACCTCCAGAGGTCCCTTCCACCATCAGCCTTTCTGTGATTCTGTGATTCTGTATTTTGTTCTGGTAAGACAGCAGAAGTAATTAACCATATGAAAAATTTCAATTATGGAAAAAAAAAAAAAAAAAACAGGTAAATTTTAGGAGTATTAAAAATGCCATTAGAGTTATGCAGTACATTGACTGGAAGAAGTGCATAATTGCTATAAAATTTTACCAGCAATGGTGATACAAATTGATAAGAACAGCACACAATGAATTTCAGGTTCTATTTCTCTTATTTTCTAAGCAAAACAATATATATAACACATGGCACAAACCTAGACAGAAAAGATTGCTTCCTTCCCACTATATATCATACTATACGTTCTGGATTATCTTTCCAAGTCATATCCACAGACCTCTGGAAAAGATAATTCTGAAAAATATCCATAATAGATAAGGTCATGCATTATCTTATGATCTACCAAAACTACTTAGAATTCTATAAAAATAAAAATAAAGAATCACAAAATGGTTTGGGTTGGAAGGGAACCTGAAACATCATCTCGTCCAACCCCTAAAATTAAAATTAAAATTAAAATATTAAAAATATTTTTTTTAAAAAAAGTAAAAATAAAAGAGGATACAGGAGTTGTATTTCTTTATCTGACATTGCTACATGCAACATGCTACATGAACAGTAGTTCACTTAACAGGATGATTATCTTTACAGTTTGTAGTGGCTAAGGAAATGCCTTCAAGACAAATCATTTCAAGTAATGGAATTAATGGTGAGCTCACCACATGTTGAAGCCAGAAAATCCATAAATTGCTTGTTGCAATACATATACAGATGATTTATCTCAACAGTCTCAAGAAAATGTAATTATCTACGAGCCTGCAAGAGACAGAAATTTAACCAAAATATAAGAGAACTGAAGAAAACTGGAACTTTTTTTTAATTTCCTTTCCAATAATTCAGCAGTTTCATATATCTTTCTTGCCTGTATGTACATGCTGTACCACATTATGCAAAGAAAATAAAAAATGAACAAAATCAACTGCCATCTTTTTGATCTGTCCCTTAAGATGAGAACACGGGCTGCTTTGGACAATAGGGACATATTTCAGTTAGAGTCTTCAAACACTATCTGTAACTGAAACAAAACAAGTGAAAGTAGGATCCCAAAAGGCTAAACACAAACTCTGGGTATATAAGTCCAGATATCTCCAAAACAGCACTTGCTGGAACACGAAAAGTTACCTAAACTATAGCAACACCACTAAAGATCTCTGAAAGAAAACCAAGAAGCTGTAAAGATAAAGTATGAGAAAGAAGAAAATGAGAATATGGAAATAACACTCAAGCAATAAAAAGAAAAAAGGCAGAAAAGAGATCTGCAAAGTAGTGACCTCCCATTGTTAAGGAAACACAAAATTAGGGCCTTTTATTCCTAAAAGGAGGCAAACACTGGAAAAAAAATTAGACTCTACTAAACAAACACTTTAGTTCTCCAGCATTCTCTATTCATATTTGGTTAGGTAGATGCAGGACTGCAGTCCATGATCATAATTTGCATCAGATACCAGAAACTTATTCTGTCTCACTTCTGAAGTCTTTCTAACACAATGCATAGCATCTGTTCTGTATTAATAACCAAAGTTACAAACTGCCTTCCACCAGCATAAAGATTTGGATTCTTCTACTCAGGTCAGTGCTGGAACCTAAGCAGTACACTTGCTAACTCCAAGACAGCTGAGGATAGATCCTGGAATAAGCCAAGCCAAACAAATATAAAGCTATGTCTACTTTTTATATAGGTAAGTTTTCAGAGGCACTGAAGTCTTCAACTTGAGTTATAGGAAAGAGGAAACCCCCCCAAAAAACACTGACATTTGTGTGCGTGCCTGTAAGTCTTACATGTCAAATGTAACCACAATTGGTAGCAAACAGAAGCAAAATCTAGACAGAGAGCTCGGAGAGTGCATTCCCACATAGTCCAGTTACTTTGCACCGTTGGACGGGCTACAGACTAGAGATACTTATATCTGCTAAGTACTAAAAGGGACTGGCACTGTGACACGTTATTTCAAAAACATCAGTGTATAATTGTACTGTTTTTAGAGTAGTTCTACATTGCGAACACAGGTCTAGGTTCCTTCCATGTTATGTGCTGATTGCCACTACCTGCTTGCTAGAGAAAAAACGTGTCTTTAAAGACAGCCATGATGCCCCAAGACAAGACTACTGAGGAACTTTCATCGGGAAAACAATCTTAGGAATATTGTTAATGCAGGCAAGTCACTCATGTAGGGAAGGATACAGTGAACCTTTGTAAGTCTGTGCAAATGAATTCATTTCTGTATCTTCACATTGTCTGTCACAGCACATGTGGCATGGATCAGTCATGATCAAAACTGCAAAAATACCACACAGCTTTCACATAAACATCCTGTGGAAAGTCAACACTACTTGGGTATAGAGGTTCTCTAAATACCACAAGGCTTTCAGGTGGGAAATACTTAAAGTCCAAATCCCGAGAAGGACCCATCACCCCAAACAGTCTCTGAAATTAGCAGGATACTGAAACAGGAAATAATAGTCCATGTCCTGCAGAGTATCTGATTGTAGTTGTTTGCATAGCATAACTTGCTTTCAGCAAAGATTTTAATGACCAGGTCATCTCTTGGTAAATAGATTTCAAATCAGTGCAATCCACAATCTTTAGCAGCAGATATACAGTAAAACTTCCTTACAGGTTTTATATGTAATATAAAGAGGCATTCACAGAGAAGGGGAGAAGTTTGCTATTCAGCAGACCCATGTTTCTGTGGGTAAATTAAATGAATAAATTCACTACAGAAGCTTAAGAGATACAGCATTTACTATTCCCTAGCAGCCATGATGAAATCTTGGTCACAAATTTTGATTGTGCTCACCCACCCACAGTGGTCTGGCTTATCATTTCAACATCTGAATCTTTTACTTTATGCACAGGCAATCCCACAGACGTCACTGTCTAACTAACTCAGAAATAACTCCAAATGTGTGACTTCACTGACAAAGACTAGCTCCTCCTCTCTTGTGTTGAAACCTCTGAAACACAGAGATACGGGGACTGAACAGAACAGCACACTGAATTCTTAAATGAATCAAATGTGTTGAGCTCTAAACCAACACACTGCGATTTAGAGAGGAAGCAGTTACTTTCATTCTGTTTGTGTTACCATAGCAGAAGACTCCGCTTTGCAGTATATAACTATTCTACAAAGAACCCACTCATTTCATCAGCTTTTCACTGTTCCTTTAGAAGTATATGAACTGATAGCTCTCTAGCGTATAACCTCTTGGCGCTGTCCTAGCTTCAGTTTCATTCATTCACAGGTCTACAGTATTAAAATGCATTGGGTTCCGCACATGAGTATACATACTCATGTATTTTTGCCAGATTTCCTGTATAAACTAGACATCCTTCCTCTTTTGCTAAAGGATTCAAATCCTTTGCATATATTTCCTAGTGTATGCCACTGAATCTTCTTACCACTGATACAAGTGAAGTGGAATGTCAGTGTTTCGGTTGTCCCTTCACCAATGAAGTCCTTGCAGTCTCTGGGTGGTCAGCTCTGTGCCAGATTTCTCACATGTGATGAAAACTCTGATCTGATCCACAGAAAGAGAAAAGTCATATTAAAGGGATCCTGCTGGGAACAATTCTGCTCAAAGTTCAGGTCCTTTAAAATACTTCTTCATAATGAATAAAACTCCTAATACATCTAAGATTTTCTTTTCCACTGTTGTTCTAAGTATCTTTTATCTCCTTACAAACAACAGTAACATGATGTCATGGTTTTGGCTGGGATAGAGTTAATTTTCTTTTCAGAGGCTCACACAATGCTGTGTTTTGGATTTTTGATGAAAATAGTGGCGATGTTTTTGGTTGTTGCAGAGCAGTATTTACATAGAGTCAAGGACTTTTTTGCTTCTTGTGCTGCCCTGCCAGTGAGGAGGCTGGGGGTGCTCAAGGAGCTGGGAGGAGGTATAGCCAGGGCAGGTGATCCAGACTGACCAAAGAGATATTCCACACCATATGATGTCATGCTCAGCCATAAAAGCTGGGGTAAAGAAGGAGGAAGGGGGGGACATTGGGAGTGATGGCATTTGTCTTCCCAAGAAACCATTACGCGTGACGAGCCCTGCTTTCCTGGAAGTGGCTGAACACCTGCCTGCCCATGGGAAGGAGCGAAAGAATTCCTTGTTTTGCTTTGCTCGTGTGCGCTGCTTTTGCTTTACCTAGTAAACTGTCTTTATCTCAACCCATGAGTTCTCGTACTTTTACCTTTCTGATTCTCTCCCCATCCCACCTGGGGAGGGTGAGCGAGCGGCTGTGTGGCACTTAGCTGCCTACCGGGGCTAAACCACAACACATGAAAAAAAAGAATTTTCTACAGCAGAGACAAACACGGTACTGTTGCACTTCACTCATAGCGGAGAACTTTAAAAGTCTCTAGTACTGGAGACAATGCATTGACTAGACTGCTTGCACTCTCTAAGTCAAGACGTAGCACTGTATTGCCTAATGCAGACATTACCCTTTTTGATAGCAGAAGGGATGTTCACATTTCCTACCACCTCCACCAAATCACATGTAACCAGAAAAGAGTTCCTGATTATGTGATGGGAGCATATCACACAAAACTGTGGCAACTAAAATGTCTTTATCTATGGTCAAGCAACACGTGTCCCTATCACATGGTGAGATACACAGATACCCCTCATACCATGGCCTGCCAAGTACCTCACTCAGAATTTTCCTTAGGCTGGTATCGTACTGGCTGAGATGTTTTACAACAATCTGGCTACTTGGCACTCTACTGTTTGTGAGAAGACCAGTGCAAAAGTGCAGAACAAGAAAACTTACCCTTTGTACAGAAAGATCAGGCTAGGGAACATTTCAACAGTCTGGACATACAGAAGTCCACAGGACCTTCTGAGATATAGAATAGAATAGAGTAGAATAGAATAGAATAGAATAGAATAGAATAGAATAGAATAGAATAGAATAGAATAGAATAGAATAGAATAGAATAGAATAGAATAGAATAGAATAGAATAGGTTGGAAGGGACCTACAAAGATCATTAGGTCCAAGTGTTTGACCACTTCAGAGACAACCGAAAGTTAAAGCATACGTCTTGCAGATGACACCAAGCTGAGCAGGAGTGTTGATTGGCTTGAGGGTAAGAAGGCTTTGCAGAAGGATCTGGATAGGCTGGGTCGATGCACCACATCCATTTGTATGGCATTCAACAAGGCTAAATGCCAGACGCTGCACATGGGTCATAACAACCCCATGCAGATGTAGAGTCCTGGGGAAGAGTGGCTGGGAAGCTGCCCAACAGAAAAGGACCTGGGTGGGGATGCTGCTCAACAGCCGGCTGAAGATGAACCAGCAGTGTGCTCTGGTGGCCAAGAAGGCCAATGACATCCTGACCTGCATTAGAAATATTGTGGCCAAATTGGGAAGTGATTGTCACCCTGTACTCTGTTCTGGTGAAACCATACCTTGAGTACTGTGACCAGTTTGGGGCCCCACACTACAGGAAAGATTGCTGGCACACATTCAGAGAAGAGCAATGAAGCTGGTGAAGGGACTAGAAAACAAGACATATGAGGAGTGGTTGACGGAACTGTGGTTGTTTAGTCTTGAGAAAAGGAAGCTGAGGATAGACATCACCACTCTCTACAACAGCCTGAAAGGACATTGTAATGAAGTGGGTGTTAGTCTCTTTTCTCAGGTGATAAGCGATACAACACAAGGAAATGGCCTCAAGTTGCATCAGGGGAGGTTTACATGAGATGTCAGGAAGAATTCCTTCATGAAAATAGTGGAAAGGCATGGGAACAGGCTGCCAGGGAAGTAGTAGAGTCACCATAGCTGGAGGTGTTTGAGACATGTAAATGTGGTGCTTAGGGATATGGTTTAGGGGTGGACTTGGTAGTGTTACATGGAGGTTGGACTTGCTGATACTATGGGTCTTTTACAACTTAAATGATTCTATGATAAGGCCCAATCAGCTGGGATTTATGAAGGACAGGTCCTGCTTGACTAACCTGATCTCCTTCTATGACAAGGTGACCTCCTTAGCGGATGGGGGAAAGGCTGTGGATGTGGTCTACCTAGACTTTAGTAAAGCTTTTGACACTGTTTCCTACAGCATTCTCCTGGAGAAATGGGCTGCTCATGGCTTGGACGGGTGTACTCTTCATTAGATTGNCTTCATTAGATTGAAAACTGGCTGGGTG
>VXAL01016813.1:3434-15013 GCA_013399475.1 Chauna torquata
GTATAATTGATTATTTTGAATAATGTATGTGATGGCTAGGTAATGAGTGGAAAAACAATGTCTAAACATGACTTGGTACCATTTTCTATAGTGTCTGATTTGACAGCATAGCATATTATGTTGGCCTCACAGGACAGGATAACTGTTACAATTTTTTTCTATAAGTTAAAGTAATTCAGCACATTTCCTCCACTCAGAAAAAGAATATGAATATGCAGAATTTCAACCGCATTGTTTTGTCTAAGATACTAGTATAAGAATGTTGTACAGAGTTAAATTATAGCTGAAACCTTTTTTGAGATGGTTTATCAGAAGGGGAAGAATAAATGTCTCTGTGAAAAGAACAGGAACTGAAACCCAGTCTTTACTAAAAATAATATGTAAAAAAAATGGAATTATAACTGGTTCTCTGCTTGAATTCTGAGGTGTTATGGGAGCTGTGGTGTGAACTGCAGTTAGAATGTGTTCATGTAGTAGCACCAAAAATTGTCCCCATATCGCCCTACATGCAGTGTGGCAATGCTTGGGATCTTCTTTACTATATACCAGACTGACTCTCAGACATATGCTGACTTGGAGTTTGACCTTGGGCAGCAGGTCAGGTCATACAGTGTCTAACTCAATTCAGCAAGATAACATTTACCCTACCTGCCTGGAAGGGCCTCTACGAGCAGCCAGTGTTTAGAACAGATTCACTTTTGCAAATGTGATCTGTGAAATATCAAAATTAATTATATTTAACACTGTCAGCTGTACCTGTAGCAGAGGGAATAAGAAGTGCACAGTGAATATGTTTTTTGTCACATTTTTTGGTTACAGCTTGTAGGTTGCTGAAGGGAAAAATGAACAAATTGATGGATTTGGTTATGTGTGAAATGGATACATAACAAGGGAGCTAGAAAACCTTTTACATTTCCAGAGATCAGAACTCCCAACCTACCATATAATACTCCATTCCAACTTCATTCAGCTGTGATGGAGGGAAAAATTCCATAACATTGGTGTGCACTTAATTGTCACAGGGAAATAAAATTACAAAGTTTAGTAATACCATAAAAATGTGTGGTGTTATGCAAGAACTTAAAATTACATGCTCTCTAAAGTAAAATTATTATACTATGGAGGCTCGCAAAAGCTTTCAAACTAAGCAGTATAATCTCACTGCTAAGAGCTTTAACTTCTGGTTGAGAAAGAATAGAAACACAAATGCCATTGCTGTCAGGACCAAACAGTACAATAGACTCAAGGTGAATTTTTATGTGGTTTTCAAATGCATTTCTTATGGTAATGGTGTTGATAAAAACATAAGAAATAATATTTGTATTTTCCATGTGCAGCTAAGGTATTAATAGCAAAGTCAGAACAAAGTAATGACCATTATTACACGGAAATACGTATGCACAACCCACTGACACCTCCCAGTCAATGAAAGAACTTTAGGGAAAGACAGGTTTTCATTCTGCTGACCCCATCAAGCTAAAGCCATGTATTCTCCATCTTATCAAGAGTGTCATCAACTAAATCTTATCTGTGGAAATATTTGAGTGAAGGAAAAGACAGACTTTTCAAGCACTAAAGAAAACGTCAAAGTGTTAATGCGTGAATAAAATGACTTCATTGGAAACATTCATACTTTAACCTGTCTTGTTTTCCAGCACGATGTCAGCGACTTCTTGGTCAGCAGAGTCATTTCACACAGAGAACCAACTGATCAGTCTGCTTTGTATGAGCAGACATTGGACTGGCGCACAGAATGCTGTAAATAGCTCTCTCTCTGTATCATTGAAAAGATTAAGCAAATCCGTGAGCCGAAAATATGTATTGTGGACAATACAAACCCAACGCACTTTGGTCCTTTGTGGCCCCCGTTGTGAAATTTTAGGACCCCTCAAGATTATCCACTGAACTGTGAAATAGATCAATGCCTTTTCAAGCTGATGCAAGACAGTGAAAAACAACTATTGACTTCTGCCAACAGAAGTTATCCATATCCCCTTGACAGAAATGAACCAAATAGCCTTTTTGAAAAGCACGTAACTGTAACCAATGTAAAGAAAGTGCAGTAGTCTGAGGTCTAGAAACTCAGGTTTATGTCTAAAAGTGTCCAAATCTATCATGTAATTGGCAATGGCATTCTGTAGAAAAAAATAAAACTGCTTTTTAAACTTGTGGGCATCCACCTACCAAACGGTGGGCATGCGCGAAGAGACCGAAATGCTGATAGTTATCTCAGAGGCAACAAATTGTTTAAAGTCCTACACTAAGCTGTGAATCTTGAAAATCTCAACAAGCATCTTCCATCTAGATATTATCCACCATATTTACACTACACCAGGAGTTGCACTCCACACAGAAGATAGATAGGGAAGGCAACATCTAGCATCTTGTACTTGGGAAATTTCAATGTGCAAGTTGTTGAGTCAAATACCTGTTCTGCAGCACAGACTTTGGTTTACGTTTTAGAGGAAAGTAGCTGCTGTATTATGGTTATCCTAGTGGTTATTCTCTCTCTGTATGTGTTTCCTGCTAAAGCTGTCACATTTTGTAATGACAAATAATTAATACATGAGTATTAAGGCTATGAGTCTGTCTTCTATATTCCAGGTGAATGCCCTGAGGAAAAGAAATTAAGTGATGGTTGCTAAATAAACAGAGACCATATCTGGCTCAAGATATCCCTGAGAAACAGATGATTGGAGGATGGGAGAGTGTGTAGGCTAAGTTTCATCTGCAAATGCTCTGTTCTTACACCTTGCTCATTTTGGTCACTGTCAATAGAAAATGGAACTAGACTGACTTGTGGTCTGACTTCTTATGGCCACTTTTGTATTCTTAAGATTAAGGTGGCAGTTTGACCAAGACCATTTTCTCAGCATACAGGTCTTGGTCACTATGAGCAAGTCACCTCCTTTTCTCTGTGTCCCAATCTTTTCCAGCTGCCAGTTCACTACCAGAGTGCTCACAAGACAAGGTGACAAGATCACTAGAAGAACCTGATTGAACAGACCAGTACATTGCACGATTAATGTTGCTTTTCTAAAGCATGACCAGAAACACTGGTAAAGCTTACAGAAGGCTTTTCACCTTTGAAAAGAAAAATGTTGAGGTGAAGAGGTGTAATGCGTAACTTAATGCATAATATTCTGTTCCCAATGTTCTGAAACATGTTGAAATGTTGAAAATGTTGAAAATATATGCTGCTCTTTTTACCTTTCTAGTGTCTGGATAATTTGGAGTAAGGGCCTAGAAGATAAACTGTAATTTACTGTCTTCTGGCATCTTGGATAGATAGAGTGTTTTGTTATTAAGGTATTTGGTAGGGGGTTTTGTTTGTTTGTTTGGTTTGGTTTGGTTTGTTTCTTTTTCATAGAAGAGAAGTAAAGAATTGGCTTCTTTCCTGTAATATTTTTTGCACGAAGAAAAAGGTATTTTTCTCAAGGTGATACACTTTGATTTCATAGTCAGATGTCAAATTATGAATTGAACTTGATATTTCATTTCATGTTCATTCATGATAAAAGTATGTTTGATATTAAATACCAAAGCTTTCTGTGAAATTTAATTTTTATCACAATCTCTAAGCATTGCGATACAGGATACTTACCTTTATGAATAAATTCATGGACTACTATACCTCACTTCTCTCTATCTACAAAGAAGGGATAATAACACTTATCTATGTGACAAATGAGATAAGCAGCTTAATTTATTAAAGTTTGTAAACTGCTTTGAGATCCTCCAATAAAAGTTGCTGTGCAAGGAGCAAAGTATTACCAGTCATATCATAAAGGAAAATAACTTTTAATTTTGCCAAAGTTCCCTGGGTGAAAAGATAACTCTTTAATGAGATTAAGGATGTGTTTGAGATTGGCAAGTTTATAACAAATCCTCAGTGAATACAAGCATGTAAAGCTGTTTGGCATAACTTTTTGCAATTGCATTTGTAAAAGTAATTGGATATTATGAGACTATGAATAGCGAAGAAATGCAGTTGGGAGTTCTAAGTTGTGAATTATATGTCATTTTTTATTGCATAGATGTGTGTGTTGTTGCTGTTGTAGCATTTGAATGGGTTTCCTTTTAGATGATTTATTAACACATGTAGAGTATTTGACTAGCATTATGTTTATTTACTGATACTCATAACAGCTATTTGATCACATGGTAATTCAAAAAAATACATGTAACACTGATTTAAATGTGTATTTTTTCCTATTTGAAGCAACCCTGATATGTCAGAACATTTGTAATCAATTTTTAAAAGACATAAAAACTCAAAAGGATACTGTTGAACCTAGGATGAAGAAACTAGAAGCTTACACCTCTAATTGAATATTAGTTTTCTCTATATGGATGGATGGAAAGAGCTGAGCTGTCTGTTTCCTCATAAGAGCCAGAGGTAGGTCTCATTTGAAGGGAACCTTCATTATCTGAGATGACCTAATATGTCTTAGTAGAACAATAGCATCAGAATAGCAAATCTGCACCCATCCATGTTTTGATGATTTCTGCTGATCTTGTTTTTCCAGTTCTGAAAGTTTAAAACTGAAGAAAACAATTTAAATTGCCATAGAATAAAATTACACAGCTTTTGAATATTAGATATTTTCAAGCAGTGTTACACCTGACTATTTTCTTCTATAAATAGAAAAAAATTAAGATCCACGAGGTCAAGAATGACCAAAAGCTATGTTGTTTATAGATATGTATCTTCAGTACATCTTATATGTCTTCAGTATGACTGCTCTTGTGCCTTGGCCAAATATAATTTCAGTGTAGGGAAATAAAAATAACAAAAATACAGCAGGATTACAACACTTGATTATTACTAGTGGCAGTCCTGATGCTAATAATCATATTAATATTTCTGTTTTAGTAGGAAACCAATCCAGTCCTCAGGAATAGTTTTGCAGCTCAGAAGCCCATCCTCAGAAGCAGTCAGCATCTTCAGGGTCAGCTGAATTGTGCCCAGAGTGGATTTAATGCTGCCTCTGTCTGACACAGCTTTGAGCAGCCGTAGTTTTTGCTCCAGTTCATGGGGTCAGGTGCCCCAGCTGCCTGGCTCAGATGCTTCTCCTGATGCTAAGTGTTGGGGTGAGGGTGAGGTGCCTGCTTGTCTCACTTCTTCATCAATCTTTGCTCTGTCAGAGATGTAGAAGGCCTTTTTGCCCCGTTAGTCTAGACACCAGAAGCCTGAATATCTTCTTACACACTGCTAGCATAAAATGACCTCAAAATGCTCTTAAATTACAGTGAGCCATTTATTTACTCCCAGTTCTTTTTAAGGCTTTCTGCCAGCATAGTGCCAAATGTAAATCAGAGCCAATATAAATTGAGGTCCATTTAACATACTATACAGGATGGAAATTAGAAAGTTTAGAATTGAGTAACAGTCTTTTTTTCTCTGTTACAAGACTCTTGCACAAATTTATATTCTGATCACTAATGCATAGCATCGTTTGCCCCCTGTTATTAAGGGTATACATTACCCCCTCAACAGAATTTTTCCTTGTTTGTAAGTTTAAATAATTTCAGATTTTCTGAATCACGTTAATTTCACAGAAAAAAAAATAACAGCTATTTTAATAAAAACTACAGATTTATATTAAAAGAGGAAAATAATTGGGATAAGGGGAGGGAATTTCTCAATTTCCAGTCACTATTTGTTACTATCTGACTGTGTTTACAACAAATGCAACCAGAGTTATAAGCTCATGTTTTATAGTATGACTTCAAGGCAGATTGCAGTTTACTCTTTTGTGTTTTGTTATTAACAGTCTTGTTAATCTAGTTGGATAATTGAACAAAGAAGCTTAAATCTATATGACAACAGGAGAGGGGTTCTTTTTCCATGGTTTGTTATATATGCAACTAAATTTAACACTGTCTCATGACAGCAGCTTGTTTTAAGTGGATCTAAATACTGATTCCTATTTTTCTGTCTGATTACTCTAACTGGATTCCTAGAGCTCATTGCCAGGCCTTAACTCCTCTGTGGGATTCTGCAGTCTGTGCATCCTCAGCCTTGCAGCTAGTTCTGCACATATTTACCCTCCTTCCTCCCCAGTACTAACCTCAGTTTCTTCATGAAAGCTGTGGGCTTTTCTTTGTTTCACACCATAAGAGGGTAAACAAACCATCAAGAAAATAGAAAGTGCTCAAAAAAGGGATTTCCTAACACTTGCCACTCTTTGGAAAACATTTGACCACAAGAAAGTCAAGTCTTTAAAAATGCAGCAAAATAAAGCATTTTAGAAGTCATTTTCTTATGTCTGACTTTACCTTTGCTTTCAGTCTGATAGGTCACTGTTGATACTAGAAATAGTTCTCTTTTTTTTTTTATCTCTTTCTGTTTTTTACCTGGGGAGAATGAATTTTCCTGCAACAAAGAAAATTTTCTCTTCTATGGTACAGTATCGGTTCCTGTCTTCTGTTTTTTTTTTTTTTTTTTCCCTCTTATTAAAATATCTAGTATTACTTTTTAATTTTATGCTTTTTTATCTCTCAGGTGATTCATCAGCTGTTCCAGTGCTTGATTCCACTATGAACAAATTCCCATAAGCAAAATCACCTGTTTGTTGTTTCAGGATACATTCAGTTTAAATGTGAGTACTGATTATCTTCAACCAGAAGTCAACTGCTGGGTACAAAAATTTTCTCAGATATATTTGAGGAGAAAGCTGGGGAAAGATTTTGCACAGGATGATGGCGATATGTCAAGGAATTGCCAAGAATAAATGAAAGACAGATTGACGTAGCCAGATCTGCTCCACCATATTGACATAAAGTTTATAACTGCCCCCCCCATTTTTCTCTTCTTCTTTTTTTTTTTTTTACCTTTTATGAAGTGAATTTATTCCTCCACAAACTCTGGCAAAAGCCTTTGTTCATCATTTCATTATTCAGATGATCCCATATGCCTGTTTGATTTCCTGCTTTGTTCTGTCTCAGTGTAAGGTTGTCTTTTTCCCATTTTAAGAGAGTTAAAAAGCTCCTTATTTTAAAAGATTTTCCTAAGGTATAACCTTGCTTTTACTGCAGCATAAGCCCATTTATCTCTTACAGACACTGGAAACATTTCCTACTCTCCTCTTTCCATATAGTTACATATTAAAGCTTGTTGTCATGTTTGCCCTTAGTATTTTCTACTCTAGTCTTCTAATCTTTTCTCTTCTGGTGTCTTGCCATGCCTTGCCATTGAATTCCTATTATGCAGACTCCTAAGGACCTGAGGAAATTTCAGGTCAGCTGTTTGGATAATCATTAAATACCTTGTCTTCCAAAAGGATGAAGGAGACCAAAGAACACCAGTAACAGACTTCTATGTCTCCAACTCAAAGATTTCTGAGTTCTTCAGAATTTGCTTTTCTGAAATCAGAGGCTTCTTCTATACTTCACTATGTGAAGCGCTTTCTTATTATGTTGAATTCAGCCTGCTTGCAAGCTGTCTTGTTATTCTCACATTCACAATCAGTTCAGCTGTCACAGGAATCAGATATAGGCAGACTTCCCTTCTGTTTATCATCCATATTTTACATCTGAAAAGTCTTTTTGTAATTTAGCCGTTACTTTTATAATCTATATTGTCCTGGATTTTTTAATCAAAACAGGTGTTGAGAGAGTTAACCTCTGTGAGTGTAAATTCAGTGAACTCAGAGAGGAGACCAAGGAATTCTCAAACTTCTTTCAGGTGTGTCACTCATTTGGCTTTCTTTTCTATTCATTGTTTCCTTCTAACTCAAATAACTTCACCACTTTTCTTTTCCATATGTATATTCTGTTATCCCCAAAGGAGATTAAATAAAACACAAAAACGGTCCTTGAATCTTTTTCTTACCTTAATACTGTTTTTCAAACCCTAATCAAGTTTGAGTTATCTTCTTTCCAGATATTTTTTGTCTGTGGCTAGTGTAATTATGCCTAGGGCTGCCATATCAGAATCTTCTTTTCATAGCACAGAAACATTTAAAGGCCACAATGATAGAGATCTACTGAACTTGAGTCTGGTTAGAAAGTAATTTGTTATTGGAATCATCCCTAATGGGTCTTGATCCCAACTACTAGACAATAATTGCCATTGTTTGCCAAAAGTTTGAGTTCTTGTTCCCTAACTTCTCTAGGTCTGTGCATATTTTTTTCTTCCTCCTTCTTCTATCTTCTTTATGCTGGTTGTCCTTATTTTCACTACTGCCTTCTGAGTATGTCCATGTCTAATGTTCCATTTGTCATGATAGTAGGCAGGCTTCATGAACTCTATCTACTATATCAACTAAGCAAATATAAGAGACAATATTTTCTTGCAATATCAAGCTTGGGAATTTACAGCATGTACAAAACCAGGCAGTTATGAGATGAGAACTTTGATAACTTCAGATCCAATTATCTCATTTTCATAATCAATATGTTTAATATTACATATACAAAGATAATGTACATTAAAAAAAACATTAAATTTATCAAATTAACATGACATAAGTTTTTAATATCTGAATTGAATATTTTTGACATATAAAGAAATGTTATTCCTTTAGAAAAAGGTGTGAGAACAAAATTTTACTACTAGGTCACCCAAGATCATTTACTAAAAACATTATTGATTTTTAGAGTACTGATAAAACTAGCTGTAGATGGGGCTGTAAAGCAAGCTCCTGTTTCATTAGGTCTAGGAAAGCTTGACTCCTAAAGATATAGATTTGTTTTTCCACTGCTTTTCATCTTATACAGCCATTTATAACAGTGACAAAAAGTGCAAAGCAAATATCAGATGATGGAGAATCATGGTCAAATAAAGAGCCCAGAAAGGAATACTGAAGGCAATAGGTGATTTGATACACACTGTTTTGACAGGGAATGCGTTCAGGTTTCTTTTTCTCTAGAAGTCCCAGAACAATTAAGGCAGTTACTGTACATAAAATCATTGAATGCTGCTTTCTCTGGTATTCTTGTCTCATTCTTCAGGGAGCCAGGAACTTCTACAGTCTGACTCCACTTCCACTGCTACATTCAGTATAGCTTTGGTCTGAAGATGTAGAATGCCCCTCCATTGTTGCAGCTATGAAATGAAATGACATTGATAATGGCAAAAATTGCTTAAAATCTGTTTAAGTAGTACTTAAACACTTGGCAGCAGTTAGAACTTCCATGGGGTGTTTCCTACAACAGTTTAGCTGCTCGGTACCTGTAAGCCAATAACCTGGGTATGTATATGTGACCTTACATTATTCTGAAGTTATCCTAGTGCAGGAGAGGAGTTTGAAACATTCTTATTTGCTTTTTATTTACACTTGTTTTTGATAGAGCACATCCATCACATTTAATGAAAGCACCTCTATCTCTTACAAGTAGATGGCAACACCTGTCAGGAAGCAAACTGTCTTCAGACCACTTTATCATAACCAAGTGAAGTAACTACAGAAATACATGGACTAATTCACTACTGAGTACTGTTGAGAAATTTAGCTATGCAGTTGACAAAACAAACTTTGGCCCCACACATCCAATAGATAATTTATTCAGAAACACATATCCTCCTTTTTTTTGCTCAAATAATATTAATTATAAGGTCTTAGTTGCCTTGCATTTGTTTATTATTCAGCCACGCTAGAGAAACTCACTTGTCAAGAAGTACTTCTGGTCTATGACTGCTCAGTCTCCTAGTTTTGGTCTTCTCCATTTGAACTGTGCTTGGTCACATGATATTGTCTCTGCTCTTCAAACTTTGCTAACAGGCAGCAAGAGTGTATGAATAAATCATTGCTAACTCAGTTATTTCTAAGAGATGCCAGACTAAAGAATGCTGTGCATATAGAAAAGAAGGAGACAGAGGAGGAGAGAAAATTAAAGGTCTATTTTGGCCTCTTCTCTAAAGGGCAGTACTGCAACCAAACTCCCTATTGAATGTGTTTGATTTCTTTCATGATGAGGGAAAAAGAGAGACGTGGATTTTGTTAGGATGAGTGAACTTTCATATTACTCTTGCATCCATACCTCTGGCTGTGTTGCAAATCTTAGCTCATGGCTGTTAGTGTTAACATCACACCAGCTCTTATTCTGTGCTTCCTGATCTGACCAAGTTGTTCAGGATTTTATCCAGTCTCATCCTGAAAAATCTCCAGCAATGGATACCAACCTATCTGGACAGTCAGCTCTACTTACTCTAGCACTGCATCTCCCTTCTCAAAATCAATCCAGAAATGTGCTGTATTTCCCCTTTGTGAGGTTGGTATCATACACTGAGAGAAAGAACAAAGACACCTAACAAAAGCATTAATGAGAGTGTACAGTAGGAGAGCAGTAAATCTGCATTATGTATCTAGGCTGGAATCTGACCTTACAGGGATATAAGAAAAGGCTTATCTGATCCCCAGAGTGCCATGGTCACAGCTGGAAATGAAGGCTTGAAAAATAAAGTTTATGATAGCTACTAATATTACAAATTGTAGCACTATGGAATAAATCACAGGAGCCATGAAACACAACATACGGTACCCTGTTTTCAGCCAAATGATTTATTCATGAATGTATGTAATTCAAATGAATTTGCCATGAATATTCATGGATGCTCCTTTGTAACTAGATATTGTAAGGATATCTAGGCTAATTACAACAGAGGCTCTTTGCTAACATTTGCATTGTGGCAGTGGGAACATTTTGGAAGTTGNAAATTGTAGCACTATGGAATAAATCACAGGAGCCATGAAACACAACATACGGTACCCTGTTTTCAGCCAAATGATTTATTCATGAATGTATGTAATTCAAATGAATTTGCCATGAATATTCATGGATGCTCCTTTGTAACTAGATATTGTAAGGATATCTAGGCTAATTACAACAGAGGCTCTTTGCTAACATTTGCATTGTGGCAGTGGGAACATTTTGGAAGTTGGAATTCCTTATTGCAGTCCCAGCTGCAACTACTTCAAGTGATAGAATGCATACAGAGGTCAACAAAGCAAATATGTAGTAATGCTTGGATGTAGTCTGCTGGCACCTACCCAACCTATTTGTAGAATATGCACCATTAAACTATGAATATTACATAACTTACTGCCAGTAAAATAGTAGACATTCATGCAGAGAAAGCCTTAAGCACAAGTAAGTCAAGTGGCTTTTGGGCTATGTACCAGTAGGCACAAGAGGTCAATTTCTGCTCACAGTTACATTAGTGCAAATTCAGTGATTTCAATTAAGTTACTTTGGTGTGAATAAAATCCAAATTTGGCCCTGTCAACAGAGTCATAACTCACAAACTGGTAATTTTCTCTTCCAGTAACAGCACTAGGAAACAAATTATAGCATGATTCTTTATCTGTTTCCAGTGACATAGGTTCAGGATAAAATGTCATAAACCTGGTATTTTGTTTTTTTCTTGTTTTCTCAGAAACATCAGCAGGAAATGATATTTTTTTTCTCTCTGTTCTTCACATGGCAGAGAGAGAGAGAGATCCTGGACATCCCATACGGAATTATCTGCAAACATATACAGAAAAACCTGGAAGGGAGCTGTAGCTTTGACATTGAAGGCAAGGAAAAAAGAAGCATGAAACTGACATAATAGCTGTGTCTTTGCTCATCTT